>JASAMV010005069.1:0-241515 GCA_030248065.1 Rhynchonema sp. JSB1_4
ACAGAACATGTCTGTAACAAACGTCACGTTCACTGTTCGGAGCATTTGCTGAAAACTTGACATCATCACATAGCATTTTCCTTTGGTTGTTATAGTAGGCGTTCTGACGGCTATTCCTCTGCCGACCCATTGTAATGCATCATACATGTCTACATCATCATCATTCTCATTATTCTAGTCGAACATACGCACGAATTAACCAATCAAACGCCAAAATAGCAAAAATGTGATTGTTTGGTCAGAGCTGGAATGTATACGGTAGTGTGGCAGCTGCACGAGGTTAAGGAACACTTTCGATGGGATTACGGAATCGACTCAAATGTCCAACAAATTGAGTTCTCACTAGGGAGTGCGATCATGGGTCGGGTTACTTTGGTTTCAAAAAATAGACGTCAAATTTGTGTCCAAATCCAAAGCCTGGGACCTACCTACCACCTGTTTCTTGGACCAAAAATGTTCTAAGCAAAGGTGAGGTTTGGATTCCCCATGTGCGAAAACCCCCCGGTATCGAGTTTTTCGCCTATTCATTTGAGTTTCCCCACACGAAGGCCTTGACTTGGCTTTCTGACCAGCCTGCACCTAATGATATTGCATTGTATACCTTATAACAACAGTAGGTTGCTGACACCGTTGGTTAGATATTCAATTATCCATAAATGTCTTAACGATGGCGTAACGGGTAACGCTTCAGCCAAGCTGAACTAGTGTCAAGTCAAGCTTGGTGATCGGTCTGAATGTTGGTTACCTGGTTTCTTAACACGTATGTATTTGGGAAGCTGAGAGAGACCCATCTGAAAGTTTGTACTCAGTGGTCTTGGAACATTTTTCTCTTTAGTAAGACATTTCAAAATGCGTCTCAGAATGCAAAAAAAGTCACGGGACTTAACTGATCCGTGGAGGACCGACCGAATACGCAGAAATGAAGGGGGCGAGTAACACAAACCGACCATAAACCAATTAATGCTATTCTAGAGGCCCCCACCCCAAGGTGTCGGGAACATGCTTTCTCTTGCGGCTGAATTGCGGTATTTCTTCCGTGTCAGTCAAAAGTCGGTGGATTGTCAGTACTAAAAGGACAGGTTAACTCATGAAACAATTCACACTGAGTATGGGGTATTCTCCCATCTGCTCGAAATATAGTTCTAAAGTGTCCTGACTGACCAAAGGTCTCGAAAAGTTTCGAGATTCATTGGTGTGCTGAGGGGATAATCGATTGGGAAGTCTGCGGTAGGGAATTGTTGTCTTTTATGGGCGTGACAGGCGTTGCGTGATCTTCTAGACTTGATAACGTCGTGAGCTTGTTGGCGATAGGGACTTAAAGGGTGTGTCTACGCTCCTAACCCATGTTTTGTTCGGTGGAATTGAAGATGTTTCGAAACCCGCGTGTGCAAAAAACCGCGATGTAATCGCGAATCTTGAGGGTTACTTTTCGAATTAAATCAATTTCGAAAAATTAGGTGAGCAGACAAGAAAAGTTACGAAGCGAACAAAAAACAGCTTAATGTGTTAAATGAACATTCATTGTGTCAAGTCAAGCCAGCAGCAGAGCGTTGTGTGTTGAGCGTTTACGTGATGTAAGGCGCTGCCGCGCTTAACATAAATGTTTCAGAGAAAACGCCAAACGTGAGTAGCGCGATCAAAAGCGCCTGGATTTTGTTGGAAATTGATTAATTCGAAAAGTACAATATCGCGATTTAGCGAGCTAGAGACGGGTTTTTTGCAACGGCGCCTGTCGAGGTCATCTTTCGATTGCACCAAAAAACATGGGGTTAAGAGACGTAGCACACCCTTTAAGAGCTCCATCCATCCGTTTAACCATTCACGTTTCGTCGTGTTCCATCACCTTCCATGACACTGTGTATGTAAGGCTGACTGGCCGAATTAGACTTTCTGCCGAACGAACTGAACCAGTTCAAAAAAAATCGACGAACAGAACTGAAATTTACGCCAATTGATCGAAGGGCCGCTTTTGCTCCTCAGGTTTATGAGCTTCAGAAAAATTGCTTTCATGTCCATCTCTGGTATAATATTTTCATATTATGCTGTATCCTTCATCCATCAAACCAGATGTCTGACGTTTCACATTGAGGTTTTTTGAACCCGGATGCATTAATCACGCATTTGCATTTTCTGTCAAGAATAAAACGTACGCCCCCCCCCCACCCCGCACCGTAGCACGGTATGTTTTTGGAGAAACAAGTTGTTGGCGTTTGTGATTAGTCTGCGCGTGACCTACTTGATTGTAATCAAGTGCAAAAACACGAGGAGGCGGACGCTCACGTCAACGTGCTTCCGATTTCGTGACCTCAAACTGGAGTCGACGAAGTCCGTGCTCTTCTTACCCGTCATCTTAGTGCATGTCATAACAAACGGTGTTTTTCTGCTTAATTAATGATCAGTTGAAGTGTTTTACTCTGGCATCAATTCCCCGCCCCACCCCCACCAAATTTGCTTTCACAACAGAAACGGTTCTGACACAGAACGCTGATTCGGTTTCCACCATTCATACCGATTGAACGATTGCATTCGAGTGTTTTTCACCATTCTAAACCATCGGCTTTTTATTTGGAAGCACTGAGTCCATATCTACGTACGCACATGCCGTGCGCTTCTTTATTGTGCGATGCTTGTTTTTTTCTACGTGTGTACCAGCAGTGAGGTTTTACGTGACCACCAGTTCGTCTGTATTTTGGTCACGTGCTCATCTGGTGCATTCACACTGACGATGGCCTGCGGTGCATTCCCGCCTGCGAGAACGAGAAATCAAAAGCATATTGCTGTACAATTCTCAGTGGTGGTACGATCATTGAAAACAAATTATTACTTATGTCCCTTGGGCAGGTATATTTCGGTCTTTCTTCCTGGGTGAGACATACTGTGTTTTTACGCTGCAATATCTTGGTCTACGCAGATATGACGCATGCTTGAAGTCTGGCTGCATCATGTGCTCATTTATGATCATGCACTTGTCTTTGTCAGCACGTGAGGTTGAGCCACATCCACATGAAAAACTCTTCGCTGTTTTTCACCTGGTTTCCGCGTACCTTATATGCTTTGTTTATCTGCCATCTACAATTTACAGTAATCCTGTTATGATCCACATTTAATTGTTCGTTCATTGTAGCTGTTGTGCTCAAATATAATGTATACTTTAACATTAACCTACTTTCAGACTGCATCCTCTTTTCCTCGCTCTTGGCTTCCGTTCACACTCTCCTGTTCCCACACACACGCACGTGCGCCATCCCTTTCACACTCTTTTCACTCTCGCCCCACTACACACGTTCACCCGACACACTGCATATGTCTTCCCTCGCCAAGTCCTCCCATCCTTTTTGCTTTAATTCCAACATTCTTTCGAACACCCACAAGACAATCAGCTTTAACGTTGCCCACACACACAACCAAGACATCGCCACCTAATTATTCTCAATAGTGCTTATCTATGCCTACATAACACCCATTCTCTCAATTTCACACTACGCACAACACCGCATTCACCGCTTTCAGCACTTTCATACACTTACTACCAGCATAGTATCCCTATTTTTTAGCGCTTATCTTGTATTGGAGTACCATAGCAGAATCTCCCATACTCCCCTTATATCTAGCCTTTTATTAATCCTTACCATTTTACCGCCATACATTTTTATATTTCATCAGCTACATATGCTCGTATTCCACCATATCAGACCAACCGTACCGCATCAAATAATATCTTTTCTTACGTATAAGAAAACCAAGGAGAAGCGCAGCGAATACAGCAAGTAGAATACCAGCACATACCAAGCACCAACAGCTTCAAAGAAGATTATTATCAGCAGTTTGCTTTTAGCAGACACCAATGAAAGCACTCGCACGATCACACATAGCACATGATATAATATCCACACACACACTTTCAGCACACCTCAGAATTCAGATAAAATTTTAAAATTTTTTTTAATCTTATATTCTTTTTTTTAAAGGCCCACGACCACCTTACACACTTTTTTCCTAACATTTTTCCACCGCCGCGCCTATCCCCCATCAGCGGCCTTTTACAACAGTTACTATCACTATACACTATATATCAGTCAACGCGCAACGATCACAGCAGATTCTAATATTTTACTATATCAGATATTCGCATAGACATTAATACGACAGCACTACATATATAGAACCACAAACACAACCTCGCACCGAGGACCACCCGCCCCTAAAGCGACGAATCATCTCACATGAACACCCGAGCAGATTTAGCCAGCACACACTCACGCGCAGACATTTTCCAGAAAAGCCCATCATTTCAGCCGCTACTTTAAATTAGCCATAGAATACAATATATGATCACGTTTTCTTAGCCAGACCAACACAGCGAGAACACCCCTTGAGCTCTTCAGCCTCTTCGACAGACATTCAATACTTTTTCCAATAATCTTACGAACAACCGCCACTCTGAACCTAGACTACAAAACCACAGACAGACAACTATCCTAGCGAAACAGATCAGACTCATTGACCGCAGTTCAGCCCAGTACCTACCCTGAACAACCTACTAACACGATAGCAACCAACGAGCTAAACATATACAACAAACCACACCATTCCACATCTTATCCGACCCACACAAGCACAGCAGACAGAATACCCATCACATACACTCTACAGCCAACTTTTTTATACATACTACATACGCTCACCAAACCCCCCACCACTAATACAACAGCTACTAAGCACGAAATATCACATTCCAATTATAGATGAAGCGAAATATCACAACCAGAGCATTATTCCACACCGATTATTCAACATCTGAGAACATTAATTTTTCACCAATACAGAGATATTTTACTATACTACGCAATAAACGTCAGCATACAGCAACTTTTAAAATACCGCCCACCAACGCAATTAGAACTCCATCCTCTTATTTATACCTCCAGAGAATCCAGACCAGCGATCTTTCCAGTTCTAGAAAAGCAAGCTAACGATATTTTAGATTAAACTCAAACAGATTATCATACCTACCGAATCTACCGTCTTCATCCCAGCAGACCCGAATCTCACACCACAACACCACGACACACGACTTCATCATCGAACTTTTCCTCTCTATATTATCTCAAATCAATCAAAAAGTATAAACCGCCTATAAAAAGAAACGAGTATAAGATCAACCTATCAGAGAAAACCAAATTTCTATCTATTTCACATCATACCACGATACACCACGGAGCACGCCATTAATATAAACCCAGACAAACAAATTAAGAACACAGACAGACATCATTACTTTTTTGAGTATAACAAAGAAAGAAATCTCAAGCATCATTCCTAACATAAAAGCACCTCACCTCCACCGAATAAACTTTAGAAAGATTTTTTTAATTTCCCCTTTTTAGCGACGAAAAATTCATACACAGCGACAGCGAAAGACCACATAATTTCTAGACCGCGTAACCCTAATCAAGCATTCAACAAACTAGCACATTTCAGAATTCTATAACACGCTAAATCGTTACTATTTGAACAGAAAAACTAAAAACAGAATTTTATCACGATCTCTCTTTGCTTTTCCCCCGCCTTATTTTTAGCCTAGCAGCAGCTAAATAGCCTCCACTCTTAACCTACGACGCCTACAATAACAAACCAAGAAGAAAAATACGCAATCTACGTATTAATTTCTCTTCCACTATTTTTTACTCCACCAGACACAGAACTTTTTCCTCTCTCATTACATAAGCCTTATTACTGCAAATTCTCTGACAGTCGACATTCCAATTATCCAAGCTCCAGCAGAAAAAATTTTTTATTACGAGCTTTTTTTTTTTACAAAAAAAATTTTTTTTTTCATTTTTTTTACGAAAAATTTTTATAGAAAAAACAAACGACGTCAGAAAAGAAACAACAACATATCTCAAAAACGAAAAATTCCCGAGACCCAACGCGGACACCCGAATATAGTTATCCAATCACCCGAGATCACTAACAGACTCTAATATATTAGCATCTACAACATTTTAACATCTAACCAAACTGAAACACCACAAAAACGTACAACTCATTACAGCCCAAATCACGCTGCTAAATTTTGTTTCTCCTTATATTAATTCCCTATTTTTTTTCCTTTTCCTTTTTTTTTAACTGCTTCTTTTGCCCAGACTATAACCAATTTTTTGAGTATTTTATTCCTAGCTATTCAAACAACAAACAAAAAAAAAAAAAAAAAAAAAAAAAAAAAAAAAAAAAAAAAAAAAAAAAAATTGCGTGTCAGATCGACTTTGCGCGCCCGGTTTTGCACCATACCTGCATATATACACGTGTAGTAGCATGCAGTAGTACATTATCGGTGCCACATCACTGTGAAAAGACCAGCCCCGCGCATCCCTGTACGAATTTGGGGGCAGTACAGGGCGCCGCAGGCGCGATTTTGGAAAAATTGTCCCGTCCACAGGAAAAAAAGTGCCAATTTTTTGCCTCGAAAAAGGCCATTTTTGGACATTTCAGCCCATTTTGGGCAACTTTTTTTTATTAAAAAAAAGCAAAATCTGAGCTCTTTCACTTCTTTCTGTCAAAAAAAAATTTTTTTTTTTTAAAAATTTTTTTAATTAACCACTTTTTTTTTGAAACAACCCTGGTCTCCAGAGACCTTTGTGCAACCTGCAAAAGCAATTGTTGTGTGCTTTTTGGATATTCCCATATTACCTACATACGTGCACTCTATTTTGCGCCTTTGCAATCGAACACTGGCCGCTTGAAGTGCTTTTCCTAACCGAATTGGATGTCTGCGTAAACAAGCACCAAAACCTGCCGTCACGAGTAATCAAACATCTCACTCTCTCTCTCGAAAGCTTGAGTTTTTGGCCTCCGACGCGTCATGGTATTGCAGTGCTGGTAATTAATCTAGCGTTTGCTGTATTCCATCGAACTACGCGCCTCTGTCACTCCTAGCGTTTGGTTATCTCGTTTATAACGTAAGAAAAGCCCAAATTTATTCATGCAACAGTTGCTCAACGGTACGTAACGGTACATGCAAGTACCGTGCACATGCTCGGCTTGGCCAAATAACGCAACCACACCACAGGCTTACATATGTAGCTTAGCACATGAAATATTCAAACAAAAATGACTTATTGGTCGCCTGACTAAAATTGGTCACAAAGCACGCACGTAGTTTTAATCGAAAGGCTTTTAGCTCAAAGGACCCGCACGCCACACTGAAGTTATTGGGATGATTTTCAGTCTCGTACACCTACTGGACGTCGCTTTTATTTTGGCAATCAAACTTTCGCGCTTGACAGACCAATAACAGAGGATAAGCGGCAGCTTTCCATAAAAAATTATAGGCGCACTTATCGTCGCATTACCCTGACATGCGACCACGGCTTGGACTACTGTAGGTAAGTGTATGCACCGCATCAGAAAAGTTTCTCCTCAAGCTTGCATAATGATCGTTGGATGCTCTGTAAATTGCCGACCACGCGGTGTATGGCACGTCAGCGAGCGTATTATGATTGTTGCATATTTAGTTCCGGCTCAACGTCAAGAAGATAGTGGGTTCTCGCGTGATCTCAAATGCTCTCATTTAATCAAGCACGCAGTCTTTCAAATTTCACAATGAGTCGTAGCAAAGCAACGTCGAGATCTTTTATTTTTCATGAGAGTCACAGTTACCCATCCAATCACAAGATGGCCATGTGCCAAGCGCCAATTGCACACAGTCAGTAGTCAGTCAATACTTTGTTTGGTTTGTTGAGCTTGTGTTGATGTCGAGCCAGCTAAACATACGTTAGTTCTACTATAATTTCAAGCACAACGACTGGCTTAAATAATCCAGGTCACAGCTTTATTGTCAGTTTGATGGGATCACCGCTGTCACTCCATATCTGAAAAGTACACAAAATTGTGTGCATTTTTCGAAATTTACACTTTTTTGTGAGAAAGTGAGCCGCTCACCATAAAATGGAGCTGGAATCAAGAAGCGTCCGTAGCCATCGTCACGTTTGATCCACTCGATTGGACTGAAGTACAAGTTTATTGATAAAAGCAAACATTTATACTTACTCAAACGATTCTTTTCCAATTTTTTGCAAACTCACATTCGGTGTGCTCGACGGAATCGTCGCAAAAACGGCATTTGGCCTTGTTTCCAGGTTAATGGGGAACCTGAATAACACAAAACATGGTAGCTGAAAATAACAGATTAGAGTGTGAAAACAGCCCACAAGCTCGATTTCACACAGAATGTTTCACTCAGCATTAAAACTACCGTACCTAAATAACGTTTGGCGTTATTATGCTCCTCGGCCCCATGACTGCAGCCGAATATACCAACAACTAGGAGAAGTGCAATGAAAATACTGTAGTATTTCATATTCAGCTCGATTCACCACTAAATTTAGCAGCGTGATTGGCCTGAAATAGAGTTGTACGTGCAGTCTGAAAGTAGGTTAATGTTAAAGTATACATTTACATTTGAGCACAACAGCTACAATTGAACGGAACCAAGTTTATTTTAGATGTTCGGATCATAACAGGATTACTGTAAATTGTAGATGGCAGATAAACAAAGCATATAGGTACGTCGGAAACCAGGTGCAAAAACAGCGAAGAGTTTTTCATGTGGATGTGGCTCAACCTCACGTGTCTGACAAAGACAAGTGCATGATCATAAATGAGCACATGATCGCAGCCAGACTTTCAAGCATGCGTCATATCTGCCGTAGACCAAGATATTGCAGCGTAAAAACACAGTATGTCTCACCCAGGAAGAAAGACCGAAATATACCTGCCCAAGGGACATAAGTAATAATTTGTTTTCAATGATCGTACCACCACTGAGAATTGTACAGCAATATGCTTTTTTTTGATTTCTCGTTCTCGCAGGCGGGACATGCACCGCAGGCCATCGTCAGTGTGAATGCACCAGATGAGCACGTGACCCCAAAAATACAGACGAACTGGTGGTCACGTAAAACCTCATTGCTGGTACACACGTATACTCTGACAATTCTTTTGGGAGAAACTTTTCAACCGCGTTGCCTGATCCGTAAAGCACATGATGCGTGCACTGGCTATAGCGGTCACGTGACTTCTGTAGCCAGTGCACGCATAATGCGCTTTACGGATCAGGCAACGCGATTGAAAAGTTTCTCCCAAAAGAATTGCCAGAGTATACAAGCATCGCACGATAAAGACTAGCGCACGGCATGTGCGTGCGTCAGATATGGACTCAGTGCTTCCAAATAAAAAGCCGATGGTTTTAGAAATGGTGAAAAACACTCGAATGCAATCGTTCAATCGGTATGAATGGTTGGAAACCGAATCAGCGTTCTGTGTCAGAACCGTTTCTGTTGGTGCAAAGCAAATTTGGTGGGGGTGGGGCGGGGAATTGATGCCAGATTAAAACACTTCAACTGATCATTAATTAAGCAGAAAAACACCGTTTGTTATGACATGCACTAAGATGACGGGTAAGAAGAGCACGGACTTCGTCGACTCCAGTTTGAGGTCACGAAATCGGAAAGTCACGTTGACGTGAGCGTCCGCCTCCTCGTGTTTTTGCACTTGATTACAATCAAGTAGGTCACGCGCAGACTAATCACAAACGCCAACAACTTGTTTCTCCAAAAACATACCGTGCTACGGTGCGGGGTGGGGAGGGGGGCGTACGTTTTATTCTTGACAGAAAATGCAAATGCGTGATTAATGCATCCGGGTTCAATAAAACCTCAATGTGAAACGTCAGACATCTGGTTTGATGGATGAAGGATACAGCATAATATGAAAATATTATACCAGAGATGGACATGAAAGCCAATTTTTCTGAAGCTCATAAACCTGAGGAGCAAAAGCGGCCCTTCGATCAGTTGGCGTAAATTTCAGTTTTGTTCGTCGATTTTTTTAGAACTGGTTCAGTTCGTTCGGCAGAAGTCTAATTCGGCCAGTCAGCCTTACATACACAGTGTCATGGAAGGTGATTGGAACACGACGAAACGTGAATGGTTAAACGGATGGATGGAGCTCTTAAGTCCCTATCGCCAACAAGCTCACGACGTTATCAAGTCTAGAAGATCACGCAACGCCTGTCACGCCCATAAAAGACAACAATTCCCTACCGCAGACTTCCCAATCGATTATCCCCTCAGCACACCAATTAATCTCGAAACTTTTCGAGACCTTCGGTCAGTCAGGACACTTTAGAACTATATTTCGAGCAGATGGGAGAATACACCATACTCAGTGTGAATTGTTTCATGAGTTAACCTGTCCTTTTAGTACTGACAATCCACCGACTTTTGACTGACACGGAAGAAATACCGCAATTCAGCCGCAAGAGAAAGCATGTTCCCGACACCTTGGGGTGGGGGCCTCTAGAATAGCATTAATTGGTTTATGGTCGGTTTGTGTTACTCGCCCCCTTCATTTCTGCGTATTCGGTCGGTCCTCCACGGATCAGTTAAGTCCCGTGACTTTTTTTGCATTCTGAGACGCATTTTGAAATGTCTTACTAAAGAGAAAAATGTTCCAAGACCACTAGTACAAACTTTCAGATGGGTCTCTCTCAGCTTCCCAAATACATACGTGTTAAGAAACCAGGTAACCAACATTCAGACCGATCACCAAGCTTGACTTGACACTAGTTCAGCTTGGCTGAAGCGTTACCCGTTACGCCATCGTTAAGACATTTATGGATAATTGAATATCTAACCAACGGTGTCAGCAACCTACTGTTGTTATAAGGTATACAATGCAAATACAGTATGCATTAGGTGCAGGCTGGTCAGAAAGCCAAGTCAAGGCCTTCGTGTGGGGAAACTCACAATGAATAGGCGAAAAACTCGATACCGGGGGGTTTTCGCACATGGGGAATCCAAACCTCACCTTTGCTTAGAACATTTTGGGTCCAAGAAACAGGTGGTAGGTAGGACCCAGGTTTTGGATTTGGACACAAATTTGACGTCTATTTTTTGAAACCAAAGTAACCCGATCCATGATCGCACTCCCTAGTGAGAACTCAATTTGTTGGACATTTGAGTCGATTCAAGCCCATCCAAAGTGTTCCTTAACCTCGTGCAGCTGCCACACTACCGTATACATTCCAGCTCTGACCAAACAATCACATTTTTGCTATTTCGGCGTCTGATTGTTAATTCGTGCGTGCTCGACTAATAGAATAATGAGAATGATGACGTACATATGTATAGGTATACATGTATATGTATGTACGCATTACAATGGGTCGGCAGAGGAATAGCGGTCAGAACGCTCACGATAAACAACCAAGAGGAAAATGCTAAGTGATGATGTCAAGTTTTCAGCAAATGCTCCGAACAGTGAACGTGACGTTTGTTACAGACATGTTCTGTTGTCGGTCTCGGTTGACTGGGTTGCGTTACAAAATGTCACTTTCCTCTCGTCAATTACACGCCTCATCAGGGAGGTGATCAGGTATAGGTACATACCTGTTTTCATAGGCCCCGTTAAAGTCAGCCACCCACCAGACTTATCCACCTGTAGTTGTTTGCGTGCTAGTAATTGGAAAAACATTACATGCGTGCTGTATACATACACAGTGTATTGCAAATGCATTGGGTATACGGAGTCCCTGAAGATGTACATACTGTACAGTGCATACTGTAGGCCACTTCTCAACGCCGCCTGTGGCAAGCGTTGTGTATTCGTACAATACCAGTTGCAACTCTGAGTGAAGTCTGCCTTTACGCGTGCAGCACGCGTGCGTATAGTCCAACCACGTGCTCATGAAACGACTGTTTTTAAAGCTTGCTTGGCCAGATTCAAAAATGCGCCGGTTACACGGGCTTTCACAAACAAAAGAAAGAGATTGGGCCGAGAGAGATGATGACAAGTTCCAGCTGGCTGACCTCAATTTGTTGCGTGCTTACGCGAACAGCAACATCGTTCAACACACACATGTTTTGGGAGTCAAAAGGGAATTTACGCACCGAGGTGGAGAGCGTGTTTTTTAAAAATACAGGCGTTTCTCTTTCTTTCATTTCCGAAATACGTGGAACCGGAACACTATTGGATCCGTACAAGTCAACTTCAAAATAAGTCGTCTCATGAGTTCGTGGCTGGACTATACGCATGCATGCCTTTGACGCCAGCACACACAAAAGTATAGGAGACCGAATGCACCACATGCACTGCGTGCACAGTGCTGAAGCGGTCAAAGACGTGCACGCAGTGCATGCGTATAGTCCACCCATCAGCTCATGACACGTTTTGTCAGCTGAAAAGCTTGACAGGATCCAATGCTGTTCCGGTTCCGGTTGGCTTACAAAAAAGAAAAGAAAGAGAAATCGGTTTTATTTTATTTTTGTGCGCCGTTTTCTCTGACATTGACTTGCCGAGGAACAATTTTTCACAACGGAACCTGAACCTGCCAGCCAAAAGTGCCATGAGTTGATGGACGGATCCGCTGGTGTCAGAGAGCACGAGCAGAGAGCGGACAAAGCCGGTCAATACTCATGTCACACACCCATCGCATGCTGTGAAACATTTTGTTTATCAGTCGTATGTGGTCAAGCGCAACGGTAATGATGTTGCTGTTGTATGTTTTGTGCTTTTCGCTCGTGCTCTCTGACACCAGCGGAGAGCGGAGAGCGAAATTTCGCTCGTGCTCTCTGACACCAGCGGAGAGCGAAATTTCGCTCGTGCTCTCTGACACCAGCGGAGAGCGGAGAGCGAAATTTTGCTCGTGCTCTCTGACACCCGCGGAGAGCGATGTCAGAAATTTCGGTCTCCGCTCTCCGCTGGTGTCAGAGAGCACGAGCAAAATTTCGCTCTCCGCTCTCCGCTGGTGTCAGAGAGCACGAGCGAAATTTCGGTCTCCGCTCTCCGCTGGTGTCAGAGAGCACGAGCAAAATTTCGCTCTCCGCTCTCCGCTGGTGTCAGAGAGCACGAGCGAAATTTCGCTCTCCGCTGGTGTCAGAGAGCACGAGCGAAATTTCGCTCTCCGCTGGTGTCAGAGAGCACGAGCGAAATTTCGCTCTCCGCTGGTGTCAGAGAGCACGAGCGAAATTTCGCTCTCCGCTGGTGTCAGAGAGCACGAGCGAAATTTCGCTCTCCGCTGGTGTCAGAGAGCACGAGCGAAATTTCGCTCTCCGCTGGTGTCAGAGAGCACGAGCGAAATTTCGCTCTCCGCTGGTGTCAGAGAGCACGAGCGAAATTTCGCTCTCCGCTGGTGTCAGAGAGCACGAGCGAAATTTCGCTCTCCGCTGGTGTCAGAGAGCACGAGCGAAATTTCGCTCTCCGCTGGTGTCAGAGAGCACGAGCGAAATTTCGCTCTCCGCTGGTGTCAGAGAGCACGAGCGAAATTTCGCTCTCCGCTGGTGTCAGAGAGCACGAGCGAAATTTCGCTCTCCGCTGGTGTCAGAGAGCACGAGCGAAATTTCGCTCTCCGCTGGTGTCAGAGAGCACGAGCGAAATTTCGCTCTCCGCTGGTGTCAGAGAGCACGAGCGAAATTTCGCTCTCCGCTGGTGTCAGAGAGCACGAGCGAAATTTCGCTCTCCGCTCTCCGCTGGTGTCAGAGAGCGGCCTTAGCAAAAATCAGCAACAAAAGGCATTAAATTTGCAAAGATAGCAAATCCAATTTTTTTAGCGCATAGTAACTTTTTCACGATACTCTTGAACCTAGCAAGGCCGAAAACCGTGAAAATCTTTCAACTGCGCTGTCTCATGTTTGAGCCTTGCTGGTGATGTTTCAGTGGATGAACAAATAGAACGACACAACGACCAACCAGTACCTGCCTGGCCACCATAAAGTTTTTGTTTTCCGAAGGGGCGGCAGTGATTGACACCCAGGTTATGTTACTAAATTATGCATGGTCCAAGAATTCATTTGATTTTAATCAACAACTGCTATCACACACAATAATACACCCACGGACGCTCACTGATCTCATTAGCAGCCTAATACAAATTATATAGTGTATTCCGAGGCAAACAAGAAATACAGTAAACCCCGTTATAAGAAACGGTCCGGGACTCGTAACTTTGTTTCTTATAACGAGTTAATTCTAACGGATGTGTGCCAAGTTTTACCCCGTTGTGTCTAAAAACCGTTAAACATACATATACAATACATACATATACGTGATGCTATAACACAGGTGCGCAGTTTGGCACATGTTCCTCCGTGCTTGTGAATCACGGTTATTGTAACGGAGCGTTTGTAACAGGTACAGGGACGGGGCGGGACTCAGAAATTTGTACACATTGGCAACTGCGACATTTCTTATATCGGAGCGCTTATCTATGTGGGACACGAAATATTGTTTCTTTACCTAACGCGGGATTTTTATTACGGAAATTCTTATAACGGGGTTTGACTGTACTGAAACGATCAAATTAAAAACTCGTGATAACTTCACTCACAGTTTGTTTATTCTGATTTGATTCTGTATACACGTGAAGCATAATACCCACCCACACAACTGTGTGCTGCATACATAATTAGGTACAATCTAATCGGAGCTGGTGTACAAGTGCAAAATACAGCCCATAGAAATGGGAAGTAGACATCTATACTACTAAAACAGGAAGACGTACAGTATGTGTGTATGTGCGTATGTGTGTCTGTGGCCCCCTCCCTCGGAGGTGCGGACGGGTCAATTTTCACGGGTAGCTTTGGGTATGCTAACGGGTCTTCGGGGGGGGGGGGTGGCACGACACGGGCGCGGCGCTGTAGCCGGGCCGTTGGCACGGGTCCCGTCTAGTATGTCAACACTTCGAGGTGTTAACGCTCGTTTTGTTGCCTGGAGCGGTTTGTTGCCTTCCTTGCGACACATTTCCTGCTTCGACTCTAGTTTTCCATGGGTGGCATTTTCGAAACGGTGTAAAGCTCCGTTGGGTGTAAAGGTCGGTGTCCGGTCGAAGATCTTGACTCGGTGTAAACATGAAACATTCCACGTTAACAGCAGGCAATGTTTATGTTTGCCCTGACCGAGCGGTTTGTTGCCTTACACCGGGACCTTTACACCCAGCTCACCTTTACACCGTTTCGAAAATATCACCCCATATTGAGCCATGAGGGCTCAATATCGGAACGAAAGGAAAATCGGCTTTTTTGTTAGAAATTTTTTACCGCCCTTCGGAAACGTGTCTGTGGGAAGGTTTTTGAAACCTCGCGAACCGATTGCCAGCGTCACCGAATGTTATTACAACCGCTTTATATGTAGTACACATTCCTGTGCACATTTTCATCAAACATTTGAACAGTTTTGCGGAGAAACCTTGAAAAAGGCCGATTGAAACAACTTTTGTGGGAGAAAATCAATGATCAAGGGATCTATTTTTAAAAAATATTTTATTCCAAATAAAGCCCCCCAAGGGCCCACGTTTCCGAGCAAAGCCTTCGGATATTCGAATGTTGATCAAGATTTTAGAAAATCAAAAATTAAGGTGACTTAACACAAATCGACAAACACGAAGCAAAGTTGGGTGGTTACGGTAGTGATCATCGCATTATACTTTCAAATTCACGGAGATAGTCAATTTTTTTCATTGCATTTGCAGTAATTCCCGGATTTTCTTCAGCAAACCAGACATTCATAGGACAGCACCATCATGTATCAGCAGCACCGTACCCTATTACTGACAATTGCCGTTTGCCTGACATACCCAGCTGACAGCAATAAGAATAAAAATACACAACCAACGATTCCGGCAGAAATCAAACAAAATATACAAACAATTGAGGAGAGCAGATCCAAATTTGAACAAAGATTCGCCCATTTGATTGCGAATGACCGCAACAGCCCCGAAGCTAACGAATCCCGAAACAGGGCGCCATACAGACAAGCTGAATTTGACCAAAAAAGTGAACGAGAAAACAAAAAACACGAAATTCAGAGAAATTCAACGCCCGAATTGTTCGATAAGAAGGGGTTTCGACCAGCGAACTTGTCTGCAAGCAGATACAGATATATAGAGGGCGACAGAAAGACATTCGACAGCAATACCGAACGTGTACAGGTTAATTTTGCTGAAATATTGAATTCATTGGCAGTCAAGCAATCAAACAATCAATCAGTCTGACTCACAGGCCAACAATGTTGATTCTGTCCGCCATCATGACCAGGATACGAAGGCCCTACAGATCGAATCCGAACCCAAACAAGTATATAATATATAAGTACCGCATCTGCGGAAAACATAAAAATAGAATCAATTAATCAATCGGTCAACGAATTCCATCCGAACAGGACGACGACGATTTCAATCTTCTCTCCAATCCATCATTGAGTATCGGCATCGGCGTGTTGGTTGTCGCGTGCGTGTGTGCCGTTGTCGTGCTCGGCGTTGTGATCGCCGTCAACAAACACAAAAGGACAAAGGTGTGCTTTGTTTATTTCAAGGTTCTGTGTTTCTTGTTTATTGAATTTTTTGTTGCAGGAGTTGTGTTGTGTGTATTTCAGAAAGCTGAAGGTAGCCTCAGCGCCAGACCATCATCGAAAAAGCACAAACATCGTCGTCGCCGACATACGTCCAAAACAGAAGATCAGAAGAAAGAGCACAGATCGAAAGATCCAATCGATCCTCTTTTTGACGAGACCCAAAAATCGAAGCCGCAAACACAACAAAAGGATGAATCTTCAAACAAAACTGAAACGTCTTCCAGTGAGTTGTAATTCGTTTGGTTGCTTTTTTTACATCTGAAATGATTGCTTTTTTCTTGGACATTTACCATTTTTAACCGTTTCAGTGAGCTTCATCGTCTGAACAACTGTAAACTTCGAATGCAATGATATTCCTAATAGAAACAAAATGGTCGTCACAGTTTTGGACAATGAAACGTCAGGATACAACTTACGCAGTGACGAAACATCAACAAGCCAGCAAATCTACCAAGACATGGATCAAACAAATTCAAATGCACTGACTATTTATCAGCCATAAATAATTTGACACCGAATAAAAAGTCATTTACAAGAGTGTGATTTGTTTATCGTACAAAATAACAGATAAAAATAGATTTGACACAAATTTTATTGACGTCATCACAGGCTCAAATACCAAATGGGCACAAACAAAATGTAATGAAACGCAAACATCTTTATCAAATATTGATTACCTAGCGTCAAAAGCTCATTAGAGCCATGAGAACAGGAGTTGGAGCAAATTCTCGACACCTGTGACATGGCACAACCCCAAGGACACACGCACTCAAACATAAAATAGGCTGCTTTGTCCGGAAACCTACTGGACAATGATTATTAGATTATTCATTACATTTCAAAAAAATCTCGCGATGTTTCATAGAGCACGGTGCCGCAGCAGGATAATTTATTAGAATAGCATAGCAGGAGAACAGGCTGGCTGACCGGTTGTCGAGAATTCACCCCAATTTTGGCACGGTTCGAGTTGTGATAAAGCTCCGCGGTGAGCACAGCGAAGTCAATAAAGTCACAGACTAGAATCATTCAATAATAATAATGCCACAGACGATGTTCGTCGCTTCAAAAAAGCCAATTTTTAAAATAACCCTTTGAAATCACATTATTTCAGTTCAGTGGTTCGTGCAAGTTGTTCCATCAGCCGTTAGCGCAGAATTTGCAGATATAAAAGTCAGAAATTAGTTTTTTATCGGTCCCAACAAATACTGTGCGCAACCATACGTACGTCAACCACTGTCCAATAAGCTGCCCCCACGCTTCACGCTTTCAACCACGATTCTTTGCTGAGATGACACTCACAAGCGATTGGTATCTGGATATGTTCCCTGACCCAATGTTCGCATTCAGTTGTGCCAACGTTGCGCATCACTGTGAACGATAGCGTACGCTCGCCGCATTTGCCGTGCGCTGAAACATCTGCCAATTATATACAGTTCACCCTCTTAATAATGACACAATTGAGAACGGGCATTTCCAGTCACTATAAGGAATATTCACTACAAGAGTAGCACATAAGGGGATGGCGACAGGTTGAGAAGCAAACTAACGGTGGATTTATACAAAAATGGGGTCACTATATTGTGAAGGCTCAGCCAAACAGCTACAACCGGAACTGGTTTACAATGGCGTAACTGTAACAACAATGAGTGCACTTTGCAAGTGTCGCCCTGTTTTCACAGACCAGCAGTGCACCAGGACATCGTCAGTGCGAATGCATTGCCACAAGGATGTTTTCGCACCGATGTTCTTGCCAGCGCTGTTCCTTAGGCTAAGCTGATGTTTCACAGGCTTTATAAAAAGGCCAGAATTACACGGAGACGAACCAGCATTCGACCACCAGTCAAATATACACTTGTTGTCCTTTGCGTCACAAACGACGGCGTTGTAGAATCGCGGGAAACACTTTCTGCCCAGAACGTAGACGCCGTGACACGCGGCACACAATTTCTCGAATCCCCACACTTCCTCAGATCCACGCGGGGTGCAGTTAGTCAAAGGCACGAACTCTGCAATGATATTGAGAACGTCAGGAGGGAAAACATACTTGACGATATGGTCCGGAGCAACTTTGACGCTGGATCAACACTATGACATTAGTAAATTTCTCAATTGTCAAAAAAGTCGCGTGGCCAAGGCAGATCGGATAGATTGGTTGATACCGGTTTTCATGTCGGTCAGAGGAACTCGAAACCAGCAAATGCAAAAAATCATGTGTAATAAAAACCGTGCCACCTTTGATGCTGTTTCTATACTGGTGGTTTGTACATACAGTATATTCGTTTTGTCTATTCCGTTTCGATCAACTTTACGACACGAGTGGTGCGCTAAGTCGTCGTGAAAGCGAACGCACCAGCGGGCCACGTTACCCCCACCCCAATAGTAGCGCGCCCTCCCTCGCACCCGTTTCGCATCCTCCATATTTGAGCACTGAAGATGCATGTTCATCCAGTTCCTGCTCGGCGTTTCTGCTGTAGCTCGCGTCATCGTGGTGTGCGCCGCCGTGTACCTCAAATGAACGCTTTTGTTCAAAAAAACATACAGTGTACTCTATTCATATTGACCCTCCTCGTACCTACCTGCATTAAACCGAAAATTTTTGTCCAGAATCGGCCATTAATATCCTGTGCTGAACCACTCTAGATTGTGAATATTCTTTATGGTGACATTACTGCGACACGCCATTTTCTGTCACCATAAAGAATATTCACAATCTAGAGTGGAGATCGACTATATGAAACATCGCACAAACCTGCGGGTAACAACCAACCTCTGACTGTCTGTGTACAACGCCCTGCAATTTCTGCACGATTCTCTGACAGTAGAATCCACAGTCACTGTGTGGTGTGAAAGCGGGCGAATCATGCTGGGCACCGGGCACAAATGCATCCTGAATCATTAAAGGTAAACGAATTTCGAGGTAAAATTACGAAAAAGAGAAATCCAATGAGCTCGACCTGTCGATGATACATCGTTTCCTCGGTTGTTCGTAGCCTGAAACATTAGTAAAATGACGTTTCACGCTTATTTACCAGTTAACCGGACGTATTTGCCAGTGGCATAATCGGCATCACCACCACAAAGAATACTGATTGATCAAAGAGCAAGGTAAGACAGTGGAAATCCTGGGCCAAATTGTCGACGATGATACTGTATGGTTCCACTGGATGTTAACCGCCACATGCAGAGTGCATAGATTGTCAAAAACGAAACACTGACTTTGTGAACACCAATCCCGCCTCCTCTGGTGTATCAGCCATGAACATTTGATTGCGCCCACCCACACTCTCCAGCATTTTGTACAGATCATCACGACTGAACTTCTGACACGCGCGCTCAGACTGAAACATCAGACGCTTCTATAATATGAAGCTCCGCGATCAAGCCGGATCTGTCTTTGTCTGCGAGAACCGATCCAAGCACCGAATCATAACCGACTTCGTAATTCAAAGGTTTTCATCTGGCTGTCCTTTTAATCTGCATGATGAGTTCCTCCATGGGACCCGTATGGGGACCAAACGCACACGACAAGACAAAGATACTGAAGGGTATGTACGTAGCATCTAACCTTTGACGGAATTTATACCTAGTGGAGCTTGATGACCAGTTGCGTCTGACTTTTTCGAGGTGTTCACGTCACCTTTTTGATTTGAACACATTTCTGTTCTAAATTTCTTGATGCGATCAATTTTCAGCAGCGCAAAGGTTGCTTCAAGCTATTTTGCTTACCGATTTGCGCCTGGTGTGATTCGTGAAGGTTCCATTGAAGCTAATCACTTTCTGATCTGTCGTTGTCCCCAGAGGGGTAGTAGTGCTGCTTGTACTTGTTGCGGTACTGGAACTGGTTGTTGTTGTTGAACTGGAACTTGATTCAGGTTCCGGTTCACTCGTCGGAACCGCTGTGGTGGTGCTTGTTGTTGCAGTGGTACTTGAACTCATTGGGGTTGATGTCGTTTCGGCTATGCCACTGTTTGAGACCCATTCTGTGGAATTCAGCCAATCTGAAATTATTTCGCTTTTCGATACGGCCTTTGCATCAAAAAGGGTTGAAACGTTTACAAACAGCTAAAATGTGGCAGACAAAACTGACTTGATGATATCAAGAATATTAGCCACTTTGGTCGCACAAACTGACGATTCCGTCAGTTGCACCACTAGCCTGTCTGTACCAAGTCTGAACTATTCGCGAAACGTTACCTTTATCAATAAGTGTGCCGTTTGAATCCGAATTATTCTCTTCCACGACAGTGTGCTGTTCACGTGATGTTTCATTGACTTTGTTGTTGTAGGCCACTGGCTGATGCAACACTCGCCACGGCCAGATACTCGATAACCACCACAGTTGGGTGGTGAAGTCGATGACTAGGAATGATTTGGAAATGCTCTTTGCGTATTTTTTGAAGACAGGAAACCTAGTGACCGGAAATACCTACCAAAGCTTCAGATCCCAATCACGTCACCATGAAGGAGAAGGTGTATAATACAGTGGAATGAAATGAAAAAATGCGCGCATGATATGGTGTGTTTACCTTGAGCATCATCGGTTCCGGCTGTGATGAGCAAGACCGACAGCAGCACAAACAGTTTCAGATTATCGCTCATGTTGAATTCCGAGATTTTTGAAATTATATGCGTGTTTTCAGAGATTTCACTCAATTTCTGGATGCGATTGTGCCTAATTTGTTTCGAAACTTTTTCGATTTTCGTTTTGTGGTCGACGTCATCGTTTTGTCCTCAACAATGATCTGCTTCACATAATATTATCGTTGTTGTTGTAGTACTATTGTCAGGCCACGATAGGGGTTGATTTCAAGCAATTGTGCAATAATAATAAATATTCGTGCAATGTAATCCTGTAAGAAATGTATACCTACATGATTATGATAACAAATAAAAATAACACGTAATACATAGGTAACAGTTAACCGTTAGTCAGCAGGCCCAGAGTGTCTTTGTGTCCATCACACAACGTGGGTATCGAAATCACGTGCCATTAGGTATACATGCATCAATAGGTTCCAATTGCAGTTCCAAGGAACCTCAAATCTAGGGTACTTGAATAATGCAAAATTATCACCGGCGTGTGGACAGTGGGCAGCGAGGCAAACCACCCAACGGATTTCTGTACATTCAATGCAGGCGGCCAAGCGTTGGTATACTTTGGAAAACATAAAACAAACAAACATTATTTTATTTTGTATTTTTGCGCGCACACCGAACGAAACGATGAGTAACATAAGGTTAATTTTCAACGGTTCTTTTGAAGTGGACAGTGGAAACACGCAGAGTTGGCATGTTTTAAAAAGTTTGGTGCATTTATTATAAATATGATTTTAATCCATGATTTCTTTTATATATTTTAGATTTGCAGTTCATTGGTTCCAGATGTTGAAAATTAAATAACCGCCTACTGGTCACGAAGTGAACCAGTGCCCGCGAATGAATAGACACCGGGTGAACGGTCAACGCGCGCGGCGCTAAATATTTTATAAAGTTTTTCTCACAAAACAAACATTATAATAAACAAAACAAGTCCAAGCCAGTCTGGGAACGAATTTTATGTGAGAAAGTGGCTAACTGGTCACAAATGTGTCTCACGTCTGTCCCTTGAGGGGATAAATAGTGGCCAGTGGAAATCTTGACGTTCTGTTCAGCATTGCAGCATTAAAAAAGCATTTTATCCCAAAATATGTACACAAGCGTAACATACATACAAAGCAGTAAATCAACCCCTTGCAAACAGGCAGACGTAAAGCAAAAACAGTCATCGAAAATCAGGTTCATAGTTGTGGAAAAGGATATTGATGAAATCACATTTATGTACACAGAGTCTTGGACAAAAACTTCGAATAGGTAAAAGAAGAAGTGCGAGCATTTAAAAAAACAAGAATAAAAATGATGACACCGCAGACAAAACGATATTTACTGAAACAAAATACACAGACGACATGCAACCTAATCAAAAAGAATGTAGGCGTATTAAAAAAGCGTTGCCAAAACCGTTATGAAAACAACCGTTGTTCAACATCATATTTCGCAAAAGTTCAGTCGTGATAAAATAATTCAGGTGATGAAGAATTGGCTGTTCACACGCAATGTGTATGTCCTTCGCGGGCACGAGAGTCGGGGCTTGGGCTTGGTACAGCCGTCAGCTCAAAGTGGTCGACTCAACTTAGCCCAAAATGAGCGCGAGAAATGGGAGTTCACAACAAGACGTGACGATTTGAGTTGACGACGGTACTTTGATCCCGGCTTTGAAGACAAACACGGGGTTTGGTCGTTTGACTTGGCCTGATTTTTGTTCGAAATGTTTTTATGTGCATCTCGTTGAAATCACAACCATTTCATAATGGTATGCGACATGCGAACAATCAACATATGATGCCACACAGTCAAACTTCACCAACCCCCATCACCGATGCCCGCAAAATGCCTGATTTTTCACGAACTCAATATGCAATCAGTCATCAGACATATCACTCAACGCCAACAGCTGGTCGTGCTGCGGTCCACACTTGTCGTCAGCGACATACCGGGCGTAGATCACCGCGTACTCGGTCGTCATCACCATTTGCAGGTCACAGCGTGCGTACCCGGGAAGCTGCAAACCATTCTATGTGAACATATTGTCCAGTCCGCCCATGTTATATTGGATTTTTTGCAGTGAACAATTTTGAACGTTTTGCATCGTCCTGCGCTTAACATTCAGTTTGTGACTAAAATAAAATGGTGTCGAATATCGATCATACAACATCGGATAAACGAGGTCAGGCGCAGCCCACCCACCTCATAGTGGATTTAAGAGGGCAAGTTGCGTGGTGATTTTCTCTTTCAATCAATTTAAATGCAACTCAAAAGAAAACTGCTCCTTCCTAACCTGACGGTTCCAAATCGCGTCCTGGGCACGGCGACCGGAGACTGACTCTTGGTTGGCGCACACAGACATCAGGAAACGGGTCGGACTGCAAATTTAGGATTGTTTTGTTACACTTTCTCTTTAATTTTTCAAAGTCAGGAGCTTGACCGTACCGAAACACTGCCAGCACACCGCACAATTGTGAGAACAGACATGATTGCGCTTGGTTGGTCTCGAAACTGACGTAGCTAAATTGCGGCTCCGGCGTCACGTGGATCGTAACGTATTCGTCCTTGAAACATCAGGCAACCAGTTATGTTATGTTATGTACTTTGCTGGTGGTATTGGTCGCACAATAACCATATAAGAACAAAACAACCAACCCCACCCCCAAACAAAAACCCACACCCCCCCCCCAAACCAAACCCCCCCCCCCCCCCAAAAAACCAAAAATATTCAACTTGGTAATGACAGGTGCGGTCTTGATCACTTGACTTTTTGTACTCAGAATCAGGTTTACTGATGATTTTTGCCAACAATAACATTTGCAAAAGTTGAAAAAATAAACAACTCGTGTAACATCAACGTGCTGGTCCACATGCCGACGTAAATTCTAAACAATCAAATAATCTTTACTTTGATGAGCTTCGTGATCGCCACCCTTTGACGCCCTTTTACTGTTCGTGGTCTATAGTTTCTAATTACCGTATGCCCACGTACCGTATCCCCGATGAGACCGTTCATACTGTAGCCACACGGCTCGAACAGCTTGTCATCAATGATCGTGCCACGCGGCATCAACTTGTCGATTCCGGACAACTGTGAATATAAATGAAAAGAAAGATAAAATTTCTGGGCTTGATCATGGTTATGTTACTATAGAGCGGCTAGACTATACAATCACAATTATACGAAGAGCAAATTTTACTGCCAGTTCCGGACCTTAGTGGCTTCAGCGCCAGTGTTGCACGTCTCCCGGGTGAATATGTCCATGACATTCCGGTCCAACTCTTGCATTAACACTTCCAGCGTGTGATCCTCCACTCCCGATCCGAGTATTTGCTGCGGTGGGTTCATCGTATACAAATACCACCGATCCGTACGCAGACCACCCAGACAATAGGCCGTACCGTCTGCAAAGTGAACGGATCTGAAGGGCATTCAGAATAGCCGCGCTGCAGCTCAAATGTTCCCCAAGAGTATACAGCTTAGGCATTGACTGATCGAGCGTCCACAGCACTACGCGGTAGTGTGATATTGCAAACAACGAACACGACACCATTGAGAATCCAGGTAAGTATCTGCAGATGACACTAACTTTGCACATATTGATCCAGAAATCGGCATTCGGTATCGATGTTGCTGTGCAGATCACACTGCAGGTCGGGGCGCACAAAGTTCTTTCGCGAATAGAAGATGTTCTGTAAAAAAACTGATATTCCAGATTATTTACACTATACTGTCCACAACCCGTGGTCATTATGATAGGATTGGATAGGATGTGCGTGGCATAAATGCAAAGGCACTGGTGACAGGGATAGATTGACCATAATTACGACTTATCGTTCGTGCAACCATGTTATCAATGTCAGATCCAATCCTATCTGATCACAATGTTCAATATCGCTCAAGTTGCCCAATTCACACCAACCAAGATGCGTGTCTGCTTGCAGTATTCCCTTGCCAGATCAAGCACCTTTGCCAGTGCATCCAGTGGGCGTGTGGTGCCACAGGTCTTCAGTATCAAACGTTGATCACTCACGAACAGACTGCTCTCGCTGCAAACAATGAGAGGAAATTTTTATTTTTCTCCGAAAGTAAGAAAGTCTACTCTGTTGGCGACGTGACCGTACGGTGCCGGGCATTTTTGGCCAGAGAGTACTTGTGCACCATCAGGCAGATTGGAAACCTGCTATGTATGTACTGTATGTGTATACAGTCACAGCATATGAATACAAACAGCCTCAGTATGAAGGCGCAAGGCTGATGACCCTAGCAGCAACGATGTTTCACTCACCTCAGCACATAGGCACTCATTCGTTTGTTGTGTTTGGCGCTGATGATTTCACACTTTGCCAGTTCACAAATCTTGTCCAACTGCTCGCGCGGAATCAGCCGTAGACTGTGATCGGGGTCGGCAGAGTCGAACCAGATTTCTAACAGTTTCTCGGTGCCTAAATGGGCAAGGCAAGTGCTGCATTTGATTTTTGTTGGCATTGAAGGTCGAGATGCGCGATCACGACTGTGTGTCTTACAATTAGTTAACAACCCGCTTTATTGCTGTTTTGTGTGGGTAAAAAAACGTTTTATGACATGAAAACAATGCCGAGCTGCTGCCACCAAAGTGCACGTAGGTCTGTTGGATAGAACAATCATGAAAATTGTAAAAAAAACATTTTCACGCACCTTCAAAAAAGTTCTCCGTTTCACCACCAGCCACTGGCGGCTCTTCGGTCTCCAATTCAACCTTTGGTTGTATCTGTTCACCCATCGGAAAGAAGTTCGATGACAGAATTAGGAGGTTAAAAAACAAAAATAAGCAGAGGGGATGCTGGGTACTGTGATGTAGAAGTGGCGATAGAGGCAAAAACGACGGTAGAAAGTGACTTTCGACGGGGTAAAGACGTTCTAGATCACCGGACGTGCGTGCATGTGGTCACGTGACTGAGGGCAGTGGCTGAAAATGGTAAATAAGGCTGAATCGAAGACAACGACGATGACCTGGTGCACCACACAGCTGTGAACCAAGGCCAAGGTCTTAGGTAAGACTTTCGAGCACTTTGCATCGGCCCTGTGTGTCACACCAATAGGCATGATAACAAACTGTGCGATTACTGCAGATGTCCCACTCAACTACAGAATTTGCGTGCGCACAATATGTTTGGCATCATTATGCAGCACTTGAGCTGACGATGACCTGGTGCACCGCGGCTCCTTGCCTTCGTGCGCGACCAATTACTTATCAAAAAGAGATCTCAAAACACTTACGCGAATGGTTTTGAATGTTGCACTATGCAAATCGGACAACAACTGCTCATGCGAATGTGCGGCGCGATGAAACAATCAAATATGATTTTATTAGTTGAATGGGTGTTTTTATTTTTAATGATACCCGTATAATTTGGGTTGGTGTGGGGATCGGGGTGTTTATTAACACTTTTAGAAGAATTTGAGTCTTGGAATAATAGGATGATTGTCCAAAAACAGTCGAAATGCCGAGGCCCTGCTAGGGAGGTCGGTATCCGTGCACTGCGAATCGGTGCTTATTCACATTCATACGACCACTGGGTAGCCGTTACGGAGATTCGAATGCGGGGGACGCACACAGGGCGCAGTCCTGAAAACAAAACTTATGCTCACCTTTGAAATTTAGGTTATGTACTGCTGCTGTAGCGCTTCGCATGCGCATATCAACTTAGTAGTTTCGGATTTGGACGTATGGGTTCGGCTCATGGGTACTGCTGTCGCACAAACGAAAAACCCAACGAAGGCATAATCTCAAACAAATGCCTGCCCCAGCTGGAATGAAAATCCTGCAAGTGCACCAAGGCATGCAGCACATATGAAGCTAAGATTGAGCCACAACACCCAAATTTCATCACTCAGCGCCATTATCCAAGAGACTTTCTGGATGACTGAGGAACGCGACACGGGGCAACTCGTGGAAGCACAAGTTCAAATAAGGCCGCAGTCGGAATACGCAAA
Source organism: Rhynchonema sp. JSB1_4 (assembly GCA_030248065.1). NCBI lineage: Eukaryota > Metazoa > Nematoda > Chromadorea > Monhysterida > Xyalidae > Rhynchonema > Rhynchonema sp. JSB1_4. The sequence continues at coordinate 26,966 of JASAMV010005069.1, forward strand.
ATAATGGACGTACAAGTTTGGCATCCGGTTGAGCTGCCAACAACGCACACACACAGACGTGACCTTTTCAAAATCTCAAAGCTGTTCTTCTAACCACACTCTTCAAAGTTACCTGACGGAAAACAGCTGTCAGCATATTATTCAACCAGGCTCACTTTAAAAAAAAGAAGAGTATCCTTCTTACCTGAAGTGTATGTCAGTGTGCCAAAGCCAAACCAAGCCGCTTTTTGGCTCGACGTTTTCGGATAAGTATGGATAGCCAGCCAGCAAACACAAACACGCAGGCTTGCGTTGTTAGGTAGTTTCTGCCGTACCGGGACACCTGTTTGTTCGGAAAGAAATTTATTGTCAGTTTTTTTGCGCCACAAACCCCAGATCTGCTCGCACCAAACGAAGATAGTTCCTCAATCCTCAAAGCTAGCAGCAAATTCTGGATCTCAAAAAATCGCGCGTGTATGGAGGAACCAAAGTAAAACTATAGCTGGTGGAAATAATGCTTCACGAACATATAATTTCGAAAGAGCACGCAGTTTTCACGTTTAACGGCATAGCCTCGGAGAAACGACAAAATATAATGTCGCAGCAGCCAGAGCCAGGCGGTGTAAACGCTAGCAACGTACACAACACAGTACGCACTATTAGAGTTGGTGGTCGTGAACGCGATAAGATTCAGTGCCATGTCCTACGTCAGGACTGCAAGCTCTCACCGCACCGCGGTAAAATTGCCGAAACACAAGCTGGCCAATCATAGGTCATGAGGAAAGCATCATCTTTGACGAGCTGCAGATTGGGAAACTTAGCTGCATATAGAATTTGGGAAGACCCGAGATTTAGCAGTCCCCAAACGTCAAGTCATCCGTTGTGTACGTTCTTATCGCTCATAATATTTTGATAGCGTTGCCCAAAACCACGCGCTGCTAGCGTCACAATAGGAATGGTCACATTTTGTAGGTGTTGGGCCAAAACGTTTCAGGGATCACGGCGCGCAGGCTGGCACCTCGGTCTGTCTGCGAAAGGAGGGCGAAACAGACCAACATTACTGCACTCAGTACATGTGTTTCTTGGCTTGAGCTTATCAGTGCAAAAACATCGCCTGCCCTAATATTAGCAACATTTTCAGTCTTTTTTACCAAAGACAAACAGGAAATACAGATCAAAATGTGGACAGAGCCAACCAGCCACGAATGAAACAAGCAAAAGCACCCCAACCCGCCTATGTGTCAAACTACAGCGCACAGATGATATGGGAAAAAGTATCGCAAAAGGCTGCGGCGCCCAAGGTAAGCCCAATCAATAACCGCGTCGCCAAGTGCTGTATACGTACATTTGCACATGCAGTCCAGGCGGAGACTAGAACATGCACACACGTACAGTAAGTACTTGGCTGGATCGTGATTAAGTATTGCTTGTGCTTTTGGCAAACTTGTTTTATGATGGTAATTTATTGTGTGTACCTGTTGCGAGCGCACATTGTGTAATTACAATGCATCGTTTGTCATGACGCACTGCATGTATATCATGCAAAAACTTGTGTTGCCATTGCCAACCAAGAACTCCACACGCAGGAAATGTGGTTGGTACTGTAACTTCATATTCAGATCAGCAAGAGAGTAACTGCAACAATGGAAAAGTATAAGCACGCAAACTTTACAATCCAGTCTGCCAATTTTTAGTGACATGATCGTGAACGGGGTCCGGTGCAGACAGTCATTGTGCAAGAAAAAGGATGCACGATCAGAGCAATAGATATCGTGTGTCGGTTACCATCTGAAGGTTTCAGTAACATTATAAATAGTATTTTTAACAACGAAAAAAACACGAATGTCTTTATCGTCTGCTTCTATTCGATCTCCGATCATCCCGATGTGTCCGGTCACGTGAGCTCGATCTCGACCGACGTCGACGTGCGCCCGAATGTCGATCACCACCACGAGTCTCTCGATGACCGTTTCGGTCGCGATCTCGCTGCTGAAATACAAACAAACACAAATGATTCGATCTGCCCTGATTAAGTGACTTTTTGAACTGAGGACTTTTATGAAATCTATTGATACCACTAACAAACGACCAACACAGCAGTCCCGAGAACAAATAAGTAAACAACTTTTATGCTGACCGTAAGTAGTGACGTGAGTAATTTCTCAGATAACTTAAAATTAAAGAAAGTTACGTGATCGTGTTGTCCGGACCCCGAGCACATCCGATCACCAAAGTTGACACCGGCCATCTCATCCAAAAAGTAAAAACGACAATATCGTGCAGTTGCTCAAGTACCTCGTGCTAGCCATGTACGTAACAAATGCTGAAATTTGGTTGGGGCTGGGGGGGCTATGACCAAATTACCCCCCCCCCCCCACCCCCAACTACATGACTGACAACAACGCACCCGATCACTGTCTGGTTCGTGTCTCGATCGTTTCCTTCTGTCCCCATCATCAGACGGTCGATCTCGATGTCGACGTCTCGCCGACTCCACTTCTGCTTTTGGCTCTTTCTTTGGCGCAACAACTGAATCCTCTGTGCCAACTGTAAGCAGTGCGACGATACAATAGCTACTATTATATCCAAAAAATATTTCAATGAATGTTTTCAATTTTTTCCGAAACAAGAGCGTTTTTCAGGATGCCAATCGAACCAGAAGACCAGTATATGATAGAGTAACTGGGAGCATGGTGTATAGTCTGCATCAACACAACATTCATCTTGTTGACACCGAAATTCCCGAGTCCCGATCATGTTACCATAAAGTGAGCAGACTGTGCTGATCGTGTTTTTTCGACACGTGTGAAAAATAATCGGAAGACGAAAAAACGCAACCGAAAGTCATACTTTTATCGAGCGCTTTGTGCTACCTAGGCAGAAACTGACTGAACTGAAATGAATTTTGAGTTACCGACCCTGCCGTTTCCACTGATAATTCTTGGAGACCGATTGACTGAAGTCCACATGAATACGTCGATCATCAATCAACACGTTGTCCATTTTGAAGTAAGCCGCCTCACAGTCCTCAGGTCGTTCGAACTCAATGAACGCGTATTGGAGCGAATTGCCGCTCTTCTTATCGCGAATGATTTCACAGCTGAATAAGAAACACCAAATAGAGTTCGCCTTATAGTAACACTGTTTATACTGCCATTATTTCCTTGCTTTATATGTGTATTATTTCCTTATTCTTAGTTTCTCTAAGAACCAACGTGAAAGAAGTGAAAGCAACTCAATGCCGCGATTTCTCTGAGCTGCACCTGATGTTTTATGATAGATAGATGCTAATTCGCGGCGACAAGGTGAGCAGTGAAAAATTACTCTGCAAAATCAGACTGCAACAACCACCAAAACATAATGTGCGGGAACGACCAACCATTTGATTTTTCCAAATCTTGAGAATATGATTTCCAAATCTTCATCCGTTGTCACAGCATTCAATTTGCACACAAACAACACATTGTCTGGTGGAGCCTCATCGGCGTGGTGCAGATCACCAATCTGGGTAAAGAAAGATCAGAAGGGTTGTGGGGTTCTTTGTTTTACTGTTGTCAAACCACACCCAACTGGCACTAATGTGGTGTTGGAAAAGCGTATAGTCCAACCACCAGCTCATGAGACGACTTTTTTCAAAGCTTGCTTGGCCAGATTAAAAAATGCTCCGGTTACACGTGTTTTCGCAAACAAAAGAAAGAGATTGACCGAGGGAGATGATGACAAGTTGCAGCTGGCTGATCTCAATTTGCTGCGTGCTTACGCGAACAGCAACGTCGTTCAACTCACACATGTTTGGGAATCAAAAGGGAATTTACGAACCGAGGTGGAGAGCGTGTTTTTGAAAAATACATGCGTTTCTCTTTCTTTCATTTCCGAAAAACGTGGAACCGGAACATTATTGGATCCGTACAAGTCAACTTCAATATAAATCGTCTCATGAGTTCGTGGCTGGAGTATACTGCATCATCACCTCCGATTGAAGCAGTGATGTGGTTGGGGGGTATGGGGGTAATACCCCCAACTGCTAGGTAGCTTTCTTGCTCCCAAACCCATACCCCAAACTGGCTAGCTAGCTTTCTTGCTCCGGTCATCAAGTCAAAAAAGTGTTGATTTTAGTGCCAAAATGATCATTTTATGGGCCAGAATGGTCAAATTCGCTCAAATTTGCTCACACGTGTACAAAAACACGCATTTTAGGGCCAATTTTGACCAATTTTTATACCCCTGTTTTTGGCTTCTGGACCAATACCCCCAAATCGGGGTACCCGGCTAGCTAGTCCTGCGCCGGACCCCTCCAGCTGGCTAGCTTTCTTGCTCGGACCAACTACATCACTGGATTGAAGTATTTACCACCAACAAGTGTTTTTCATTGACTAATAAGTTTTAGGTGCCAACGCGCCTAAAATTGAAATATGGTACCTACACTTTTTGAGTTTAGGTTCCAAAGCACTTAAAATTTAGATTTTTTTCTGTGGTTTTGGGCGCTAATTTGGGTGCCAGCGCCAGAACATGTTTTTCGCACCTAAAAGCTCGAAATTTAGATGCCCGTGCCATCCTGGTTTCATTTGAAATAGAAAACCCTGCCACCGAGTAGTTTAGTTTTCTTGCAAACTGGTATCCCCATCCAACATTTGTTTTGGGACAATAAAATAACAAAACAGATGCAACAACTCTGCCATAAATTATCGTTAAAATCACAATTGTCCCTGTAGATCCCCGAACCAACCATTTCGAGAATTTGCGCGCGAGCTTTCGCATCCTTCTTCTCCATCTCCTCCCTGATGACTTCCTCTGATTTTCCTTCGTCCGGGTTCACCAGTTCGTCGATACCCAGTCGACTGCTCTGTGTAGATATTGGGAATTTCACTAAGATGTTTTACTTTTCGACGATAGATTTTTAAAGTTAATTAAGAAATTTAGCTGATGGAGACAAAGCATAGCACGCCAACAATGAGAACAATTTTCCTTGCTCACAGTGACTTTCTCTTCGTAAACTATTGTTTGGTCCCAAACCAATCTGTCTTACTCGACTCCAGCCAGTACGGTGAACATTCTTCAAACCAAAGTGAATGAAAAAAGACGGTTTGCGATCGGGCGGACAGAATCGTGTCACCATGAGGATGGACTGCACTTCATCAACGTACCTTCAACAGTTCTGGTGTCGGCGAGGGTGAGCGTCGGGGGATTCGTAGACCTTTCGGGTCTTCAAACGGGTCATCCAGTACAATCGTGTGTGCTATCCTAAATCGAAAGTAAAATGTTTTTGCACAAATGCATAATATTTTGTACCTTCTATAAATACTGAAGGGAAAATGCAAAACGGCTGTTTGACGCTTGATGCTTTACAGGGCACAGCTACAGTAGATGAAAATAATGAACCTGACATCCTGATATGGTCGATGTTCCTCATCACAAAGCGTGTCATTTAGTTTATCGATCGTATCCCAGCCCTCGGCAACCTACAGAACACAGAGAAGTCACTTCGCAAGTCAAATGTACATTTTTTTATTCGAAGGTTTTGTTGTGCATCCAAAATTGCGAAATGTTGCGGATAAATGACATAGGCATGAAACTCCGATATCAGATTTTGCAAACTGTGATCAGAAAATTATTGGGACAACGATTTCAAAATCCAATTACATATTCCGAGTGGGGATCAGCATCGGCGGGTGATACCAGATAGTTCATGAAAAAAGCCGATACCCGATACCTCGAAAATAACCCGATACCCGATAGTGCCAAAATACCAACAACCGCTTTTATAGCAAAACTGAGGTTTTTGGCAAACGTCGCGCGGGATTTTTTTGAGATGGCCATTGAGCACTGCGCGCAACAAATTTTTTCATAAAAATCTTGCTCTGTTGTTGTATCATGCAACATGAAAATAGCTCCCACTTACATTTTAAAACTTTTTTATGTTCGCAAAATAATGAATATCTGCAGCGCTGTTTTTGAGAACTGGTTTTTAATCGCAAAAGGTGTAATACCCGATACCTTGAAAAAAACATGCGGATACCCGATAGCCGATCCTTTTTGGGTGCCGATACCCGATACCTTCCGATCCCTAATTCCGAGGCCAATGAAAAAGAGAGCCTAACCTGTCCAAAGACGGTGTGTTTTCCATCCAGATAGTCCAAGTCATCGGCCAGAGTTACAAAGAACTGACTGCCGTGTGCGTCATCACCATTGTTCACCATCGAAACACATCCTCGATTCGTGTGACGCAGTTTCGGCATCGATTCCATCTCGAAATATGTGCCTGTCGACGTCGGCTTGTGCTTGGAACTGCTCGCCAGACTGCGGTAAATTGTTGGGTCTTGGATCAGAAACAAGTCAGCCACTGCAAAACGATGTAAAACCGAAAAAATGGAAGAAAGTACAATTTGACTCACGCAAACACGCACTCCCCTCCTTTGCCTGTACCGGTTGGATCGCCAGTTTGCGCAATGTATCCCTCCTAAAAATTGTGCGGTAAGATCAAAGATCACGAGGTCAAATTCAGAAAACCCGAATAGCGCGGTCTCCCGATGGAACAGGCCAACCAACCTCGATCGAGTGAAAGACGCAGAAATTGTAGTACTTGACTTTGCAAAGTTTGAGGAAATTGAGACATGCTGAAATGCGGCAAGGACATTTTATTAGCGACTCAACAAGAAGCAAATTACTTAATGTCTGATTCCAATTTTCTGGGGATGTACGGAACAAACCAAGTCTCAGAGCCACTTCTTTTGCCGAATCGTAGTCAAACCTAACGGTTGCTCAGACCAATTTTTCTGGATCCATTCAGTGATGAACAAGAAAAACTGAGTTTTTAGCTTATTTTGACAAGGCCAGGCTCAGAAAACAGACTGTCCGCAGCTCTCAGAACCGAAGATTGTCGAATCGAAACTCTTTTGTCAGCTCTTGACTTCCAGCGCCCAACCTGTCGGTCGTTCCTTGGTGAACAAATCGATCACAAAATCGCCCAACGTCGTCTCGACCAAAACCGACATCTTAGCCCTCTTTTGTATGGTCCAATTTTCGGTTTATCGTTTATCTGTTTCGCACTTTTCGAATTTTCCGACTGAAGCACGAAAATGTTTCATCGCAAGGCATGCAATTTCCCTCCCATCTGCGTGAGTTAGACCACAACTAAGCCAGTGGCCTGGGAAAACACCCATCCAGTGCACAAGCATCTCAACAACAATTTCTACCTTTCTTTTACCAATCGTAGAAAATCGCACGTATTAAAAAACAGTAGAAAACACAAGAAAATCAATGGGACGGAATCAAATACGACTTGTTATAATGTACGAAATGCAGTATTCAATCAAACGTTTGAAAATCAGATGGAACTTTAACCCTATCGCATAGGTAACTAATCTTGATCTTCTCAAACTTCAGCTGAAAAGCTCAACTGTCGGAACCGAAAAATTTAATTTTCAAAATCAATAAACGGAAGAAATCACAACTCATATCTTGTTTCAAGAAATCGATCAAACATCGATTCACAGGTTATCGGCATCAATTAGGGAACTACACATTATAGCTATTGATGTCAACAAACTCAAAAAATCTTCTTTTTGAAAACCAGCAACCAAAAAGTTAGATTTGTGCAATGCAAAAATAAAAAGAGCACAAATATAAACAAGGCCAAAACTGTGCAGCAGCAAGTGTGTTCGTGATGTAAAATCGATGAACAAAAACTCATATCAGTCATGACCGAGGCAAGCAAATTCCGCAACAAATTATGCGCTCACTCGAAATACCCAATCGTCAAAATACAAAATGTTACATTTTCGATCGGCCGACAACTATAAAAAAGAATCACACTAAAATGGAACGTCGGAACCAGGTGGACAGATCACGACACAGAAACTGCAGGAACGTACATATATGACATCACGTATTGTTTGACGAAAATGGATAAAACGATGGGATTTGCAGTTGAATGGGTGGCGAATAGTATCTAGCATTGATGCTGCTCAAAACGTTAATAGTATCAAAGTACAGTAATACACAAGTGCGTACCCATTAAAACACATTCGCGCTTTGGTTTTCAAGGGAAGGCAACAAAACCACGGATAGGGACTCTCAAGTCAGCCCTTACACCACAAAGAATAAAAATTACCAGCAGTTTTGCAGCCAAACGAACGCATAAATTATGTGACAATTAACTGCAGATAAGAACAATGGAATGATTACTCGGTAATATGCTTGCTAAACTTAGACATTTACACACTGGTTTTATTGAAGATTGCAGTTCTTTTTCTCCGACGATTCCGAGTCGCCAACGGCTTGTTGTTGTTTGAGAGGAGAGGAGGAGGGGCCCTTGTCAGATCCGGCAGCTTTGCGAGCGTCACGAATTTCGGCCACGTGTTGATTCTGGAAGTTAGTGGGTAAGATATTAATTAGGGACCATAAATTTTCCAGCAAATAATAAACAACAACAGGCAACAACAAAAGACGGGTCAGTCGCGCACCTTTCATGGCGATACAAAAGTCAGGTACAGCACAAACAACAACAACAGATGAAAAAGCGACAGACAATTACCTTCATCATGAGCATTCCTCGGTTGGCTGCGAAGCGGGTATCAAAAATTCATAACTTTGTTGCCCGGATGAAAAACAAAAACATTACACTAGATAAGCGTTCACTTAACAGTGAGTGAGCTCTAGGGTTAGAGGTCGGGGGGGGGGTACCCGACACCCGACATCTGAAAATACCCGACACCCGACATCTAGTTTTTGGAAAAAACCCGACACCCGACACCTGTTTTTGCAACAAAAACAGGCAAATTTTTGCTCCTTCGCACTATTAGTGCAATTTTTTGGATCAAGTGACTGAATTCAAGTATTTTCACACGAAATAAACACCAAAATGACACATTCTGGGTGTCGGCTGTCGGGTCCCAAAAAATCCGACACCCGACACCTGGAGACACCCGCACCTACACTTTTTTTGGCACCCGACACCCGACATCTCTGTAACCCTAGTGAGCTCTGCGTGTTCTTTGCGACGGCCCGTGCACCAGATCATCGTCGGGCAGGGTCAGCCAATTAGCACGCAGTCCCACCCAACGCCCAATCCCATTGCTACCCAACACACCCTGACGGCCTGTCTGTCCTTGATGGCAGTCTGCAGCTGATCGCGTCGTGTCTGCGCGTCTTCCAACTTCTTCTGCCATTTCGGGTGTTCGTCGTCCTCGAGACTCGCTTGTGCCAGAATCTGACGCACCGCTGCCACGTGGTCGATCTGTGACAACGTCGTAAATATGTTGAATTGTTCACCATTCTCACTTCTGTCAGGCTCTTGATCGTGAAAAAATGACAAAAATGCCCATTCTCGACAGCAGGTTTCGGAATCTGGGAGGTTCCACACACCCACAGTTTTGAAAACTCACACATCCACACCCACAATTGTGTTCGTGGATTTACTTTAAAGGGCTCGGGACACAACCGAAGGAAGGGTAGCAGAGCATAGTGTTATACATCGCTGGAAAGCACTGTGGCAGCACATATCACGCACAAATGTTCAGCTCCTTAGAGATTCGCTATCTGTTGGTAGAGGGACTTTTCTCACAACTTGAAACAACCGGTGCAGAAACCCCAAATGAGTTGAAGGTCGAGTAACATGTGGATGGGATTACAACAGCTACTGGATAATTTATCATGACAACTTCAGTCGCTCAAACCATTGTTTCCCTCGGTGAGGGTGCGAAACATTCAAAAAATCGGCCATATTTTTCGAGGACACAAGTTTGTCCCTAAATTTTGAGGACGTGCTTTGCGTTGCAGAAATGAAAATATAACAGAAAAACAGAGCATTGTCGAAAGTACCAGAAAATAAGGTTTTTAAATTTGGAAACACTTTGATAGCGGCGTGACGGGCCAAAAAGGACCTAAAAATTGCCCCTAAACTGCATAGTTGCATTCATTGACGAAAATGTGATGTAAATAAGCCACGCATTGCATTGCGTTGGAAACGAGAAAGTCAGATAAACGCACAGTCCAACAATCTAGACGAGTTTCAAAACTTCAAACTCCATGGTCCGGCTGCTGTAGCCATGCCAGCCTGACTAAGATATTTGGCTATAAGTCGTTACTGTTAAAGATTATTGGACATTTAATAGCTTCAAACGATGTAGCTTCAACGTAGCTATCGAACGATATATAACATGCCCATACTATCTCTTACTGTGGGCAAGAAACGGTCAAAATTCCGAAATCGCACATGGTGACGTGACGGTTCATTCCAGAATCGTCAAAAAAGCAATTTTTTAGCCCCTGCCCTTAAGCGTAAGAATTTATTGGGGCTTGTTATATATCGTTCGAAAGCTAATCCAGAGATACATTGTTTGGTGCTGTCACATCTACAATAGCGGTTAACAATAAGCATTTATAGCTGAATATCATATTCAGATTAGTATGGCTACCCAGAGAGATCTGTAGACCTTAGGGTCTTCGGACCTTAATAGGTTGTTAAACCAGACGTTTCTCTCAATTTTTTGTTTCGAATCCGATACAATCTGTGGCCTTTATGTGTCACAATTCTGGCGATGAATATAACCACCTAATTTAGCGGCAATTTAATGGATTTTTAGGCCTGTCACGGAGCTAGCCATGAGTTAAAAAATTTAAAAACCTTATTTTCTGGTACTTTCGACGATGCTCTATTTTCCCATTGCGTTCTTATTTCCGTAGCGCTAAGCGTGACCTCAAAATTTAGGGACAAACTTGTGTTATCGAAAAATAACGCCGATTTTTGGAACGTTTCGCACCCTCACCGTATGAAGCAATGCTTTGAGCAACTGAAGTTGTGTTGATAAGTTATTCCGAAACTGTTGTAATCCTATCCACGTGTTACTTGACCTTCAATGCATTTGGGGTTTCTGCACCGGTCGTTCCAATTTGTGCAAAAATTCAGTTTTTTCTGGAACGAAAAGTCCCTCTACCAAGAGATAGCGAACCTCCAAGGAGCTTAAAATTTGTGCGTGACATAGGCTGTCGGAATGCTTTCCAACGGTATGTAACAATATGTCCTGCTATCCTTCCTTCGGTTATGTCCCGAGCCCTTTAAGGAAGATAAATGTCCCGACTTGATATAATGCAACCCAGCCGTGAAACACCTGACAGTAGTCTGTATACACGATTTCATATATCGAGAAACCAATTTTTGATAGTTCTGTTATTTGTTTTCATAAAGTTTAGAAAAAAGTGAAAAAGGTACGACAAAAAAATCGTTGTCGACTAACCACCCCTACGATTGTCTTTTACCAAGGTGCGATTAACATTTTTCGAAACCGAAAGAGCACCGGCGTACGGTGTGTACCTCCTTCTGCAGTCGTTCCACCAATTCCTCCGTTTTCTGCAAGCGCAGTTCGTCGGCCTTGAATTGTTTGTGATCGATTCGCTCTTGAATGTCGTTCATCAACTCTGTCATTCGTGTTTCGCGCACCTCGCGCGCCTGCTTCGTTTTTTCGTCCTGCGCACAAAGTGCAAGTTGACGTTAACTTTTTCAACCTGGGTTCGGTGTAGTTCATGCACAACCTGACGCATATATTGTTTTCCTTGTTGCATGTATTCTGGGGACTAAATGCAGCGAACATACAACATATGAAGACGACTGAAATTTCGGACCCATGTTTGGAAGAAAATAACAATTTGTGAAAGAGTTGGTCAGGTGCATATAATACCTAATGTTACGTTTTCTCAGAAAAAATAGTGAGTCCCCTCTTTTCTCCGCAAAATTTCTGAGTCCTTTTTTTGATCGCTCAAAAATACAGATGCTTATGTTATTTTGGGCTTTCGTTGAGGTCTGTACTGTAGTATGCATTAGATCGCTAATAGTAATAGCCTAATGCAGCCGGCAATAGTATATAGCGAGAGATTCGCAATGTCAAGCGGACGAGTGAGTGAAGTGTCAAGGTATCGCAAAAGAACGGCAGAATGAAGTCAAGAGACAACCTCGCGTTTGGCCTTTTCAGTCAACTCAGCAAGCGCCTTCTCCCTGTTCTCCTTGTTTGCCTCCAATTTCTGCTCCAACGCCTTTTCAGCATTCTCCTTGAACGCCTGCTCCTGCTGCTCGCGACGACGATTGGCCTCTTCGATCTTCTCTGCCTCCGCTGCTGCCTTCACTTTGATCGCTTGCTCGCACGACTGAAAGCACATGTACCGTACAGGCCCCAATTATTTTTCTCACGAATTGGTCGATGTACACGCCCTTCTATTGGGGCATGTGCTTCTGTTTGAGCAGGCAACAACATGGGTAATCATTTGCTCGTATCAATAATAAAAACGGCGATATTTTGTCGGACCTTGATTACAATACAAGCCACAACCGTTTACTTTGTTTCATTTAGTATTCCAGTTGATGTGAACCATGGCCAAAGTGGGTAGTGTTACTCTCTAAATACATACAGTATGAGACTTGCGGGGCTAAACAACATGGAAAATTGTTTCGGATGAAACTGACTGACTTCTCGTCGTTCCTCGGCGGCCTTGAGTTTCTTTTCGATGTCCTTCGCCGTCAATTCCCGTCTGGGTGAATTCACCGACAGTTGTTTCTTCACAAAAGGCGAGTGCGTCGGACCGACAGCGGGAGTGGTGCCAGTGCTCACGTCGCCCATACCGTTCACCGGAACCTGACACACGGAAACTTTACTGATGCTGTTCATTTTAATCGTGAAAACCTCATGCCGTATTCTGTGGAGTACAGTGAGGTCGTGAGGAGAGCCCCTTTCTTCACTAACACCACTTTTACTCTGATGATTGTCTGCTTTCAGCATTATAAATCTTCAATACAAGGCTTCGTAATTTATCTTATTTTGCTCCTGCTCAACCAAAAACGTTGTACACTCTGATACCAATACAATACATATACAACTACAACCCTGCATTCGGGGAGGCACTATTTTTTTCGCTGGGGCCTTTTGGGGGACTAATTTAGGGAATGTGGTATTTTAAGGACGAACACGGACGGAATTCGTTGTTTTTCTCAAAACACAGACGCGCATACCTCAAAACTCATATTTCCGCTGGCAGACACATGCACGCCCGTCACATCATCATCAAGGTCGAGCACCGGCGGTTGAGGTGAAACGGAGGCCATTTTGTTTTATTGTGGTAAAACGTATTTTGTTTAGAATTTGCTTTTTGCTTCTCGTTTTGTTCCGGCCCCGGTGCGTGCAATTTCTCCAATGCTTGCTCTTTGCCTTTCCTGATGGTTGCCCTTGTTTGCTGAAACCAACATGCCCATAATGATCAACTGATGAATGGAATGGACGACGAAAAGGAAATCTATGGGCACAGCGAGATAGACCATGTCGTCAGTGTAGTTCCTGGGGGGAGGGGGGGTCCCCCCTAAGGTACACTAACCGCCGCGACCAAGGTACACTAACTGCCGCGCCAGGTACACTAACCGCCTCAATTTTTGCCTAAAATCGGCATTTTTAGGCCTAAAATGGGCAATTTTAGGCCTAAAATGGGTGATTTTTAGGTCAATGATGTCAAAAGTCGCCAAAATACCCTTTTTATGGAGAATTTTTTCTAGAAGGGGCAAAAATCGGTCAAATTTTCAACCTCAAAAAGTGACTTTTTCGCGAATTTGGGTCTTCCCCCCTCCCCCCCAGGGAGGTACACTAACCGCCGCGTGGAAAAAAGGGGTAGGTACACTAACCGCCGCGCCGGATCAGGAACTACACTGCATGTCGTGTTTCGCGTTTTGAAAAAAAACCTGAAACCCGAAACACGAAGCACGATAATCGAAAATGTTACCACTGGCAATGCAAATTGTTCGCGTCAGGCAAAACCGAAACCTTTTCGATAATCAAGCTTTGTGTTTCCGGTTTCACATTTTTTTCAAAATCTGAAATACGCACATTTCCAAAATTTTCGGATATCGGATACCCAAAATGAAAAATCTCGGATACCAGACCAGGGGCAGGGGGTGCCCAAAATAAAAAAAAATCTCGGATACCCAGGCAGGGGTTGCTCAAAAAAAGTCAATTTTTTTGGAAATTTTTTAGAAAAAAATCGAGCGAAATCGGTGTTGAAAGTGCAAAAATGGTCGTTTTATAGGTTATGCTTGCCCCAGCAAGCAATTTTGACCATTTTGGAGGTAAAAATGGGCGATTTTCACGGTTTTCGGAAAAATTTTAGGGTAGGACAGTGTAGTTCCTGGCCTGGGGAGGGGGTCCCCCTCGGGTACGTCGGGGTCTGTTCCCCCTCCATGGTACGCCTGCCCCACTGTTCCGGCAGGCCACTGTTCCCCCTACGGGTACGTCTGCTCCCCCAATTTTTGCCTAAAATAGGCAAATTTAGGCCTAAAATAGGCATTTTTAGGCATAAAATGACTGATTTTTATGTCAATGTCGTCAAAAATCGCCAAAATACCCTTTTTATTGAGATTTTTTCCAAAAAGGGGCACCCCCCCCGGTGCCCGGGTGGGTATGTTATGTCTCTGTTCCCTTCCGAAAAAAGGGGGTACCGCCTGTTCCCCCTCCGGACCAGGAACTACCGTATTGTCGGAAATAGAGCCCACCCCATTAATTGAACCCCCCGGCTCGAAATCAAAAATAGAACCCCCCATTAATTGACCCCCCCATTAATAGAACCCCACCCCCAACCTTCACCGTACCACAGATTAGTCGTATGGTAGGTCTGTGTTGTTGTGCCAAACGTTGTTTAAGCTTGCGTACACAACAGAATACAGCTTTTTAAGCATAATTGCCGCTGTTGAAGTTAGAAAATACCGAAAACAAGCCATTTGGCCCCATTTTTATGGGCATTATTAACAATGATTTTTTTCGTCGGGAGGCCAAATGAAAAATATAACCCCCCAATAATTGACCCCCCATAAATTGAACCCCCCAAAATGACCCCAGTGAAAAAATACCGTAAAAACCTAAATACAGCCCCCCGGAATAGAGCCCCCCCCCCAAAAAGGGGTCAGTGAATTAATAGAGCCCCCCCTTAAGTAACATCCCCTATACAGTAGTGTATTAACGCTTGATAGTGGTGCACAGGTACATTTATGCACGTTTGTTGTTCGTTCAGAGCACATAATACGCCTCTTATTGACGAATAGGCACGAATAAATGCGATTACAAGCGAAAAAACATCCTTTCAAACCCCTTTTTAGGGGTTTTCGGGGGCAGTGGTGTCGTTGGGGGGGGAAGGGGGGGGGTTACCCCCCTAGTATCCGGTATCCGGTATCTTGATTTTTTCACCCAGGGGTATCCGGTATCCTGACTTTTTGTCCAAGGGTATCCTACCCTAAAAAATTTCCGAAAACGGTAAAAATCGCCCATTTTTACCTCCAAAATGCTCAAAATCGCTTAAGCATAACCCCCAAAATGACCATTTTTTGCGCTTTCAACACCGATTTTGCTCAATTTTCCTCTTAAAAAATTGACTTTTTTTGAACAACCCCCCCTGGGTATCCGAGATTTTTTATTTTAGGGAGCAACCCCCCCCTGGTATCCGAGATTTTTCATTTTGGGTATCCGGTATCCGAAAATTTTGGATTTTGGGTATCCGGTATCCTGACTTTTTGATTTCCCAACGACACCACTGTTCAGTGTAGTTCCTGGGGGGGGAGGGGGGGTCCCCCCCCTCGGGTACGTCTGTTCCCCCTCCATGGTACGCCTGCCCCACTGTTCCCCCTCCGGGTACGTCTGCTCCCCCAATTTTTACCTAAAATAGGCAAATTTTGGCCTAAAATAGGCATTTTTAGGCATAAAATGAGTGATTTTTAGGTCAATGTCGTCAAAAATCGCCAAAATACCCTTTTTATTGAGATTTTTTTCTTCAAAGGGGCAAAAATGACCCAAATTTTCGACCTCAAAAAATGACTTTTCTCCAAATTTGGGTTCTCCCCCCCTTCCGGGTCCGTCCCCCCCCTTCCCCCCCAGGTGGGTACGTCTGTTCCCCCTCCGAAAAAAGGGGGGTACCGCCTGTTCCCCCTCCGGACCAGGAACTACACTGCCACTGTTCGGGGGTATTTCTGGGAACATTTTTTTCAGGTCCGGGTCAGTGAATTAATAGAGGCCCCCCGGAATAGAGCCCCCACGTAATAGAGCCCCCCCCAAAATGGGGTCAGTGAGTTAATAGAGCCCCCCCTTCTATTTAGGTTTTTACGGTAGACCCCCCGGCCCCGGGGTCTATTTCCGACAATACAAATTCAAATTTTATCTGTAAGCTCACGCAAAGACCTTCAGGAGATCCGGCAAACACCTAAAAAAGAGACATATCAGTAAATAGCACACAAAATTAAAATCATGAATGATCAAACGACAAAACGCACCGGAGAGACCCAAAAACAGCAAACAACACAGCAACGGCAGGCGATAAATCAGCAACCGATGGCGAACACGAGATGATAACAGATGTCAACAAAATTGATGACGATCTGAAAGCAGCAACCCAGTGACTGAGGAGATCAGTCAACGACGGCTGAAAATTTTGAGATAATGTGGCAAGAAACTACGTCTCGACCACGTGAGTTTAGTTTAGTTTTAAAGGCCGCAATTGAGGCAGCAGAGACGACGCCCTCTGGTAGCCTGTTCCAGAGGTCCACGACACGATAGGCCCAGTATGCTGGGTACAACTACGGTACACTGCTGGGCACAACTATCAAGCTTTAATACACTGCTGTGTAAGGGATGTTACTTAGGGGGGCTCTATTCCGGGGGCTCTATTAATTCACTGACCCCTTTTTTGGGCGGCCGTATTTATGTTTTTACGGTAGGTTTTTACGATGGTCAGATCAATCTTCTCCCAACTCCGTCCTGGTTTCTCTTGCAAAACGCTGATTGGTTGTAGGATTTCAAATGGATTTTCTTTCGCGCCTTCAAAGGGCATACTCTTTCAAGATAGGGATTATGATCGGGAGATAGAGTTCACATTAACGGAATCCAACTCTGGATTTCTCTTTCATTCAACTTTTGGCTCAGGCTTCGATTCAGGCTTAGGCTTAGGCTGAAGCCCCAGCCAGAAACACCTGTGCATATTTCACATTTCACATGTCCACGCCTAATTTAAAGCCTGAAACGATACCTGAACACAATTAGGATACGAGTTTCGCGTCAGTTGGATTCCGTATTGTGTGAATTTTATCTCCGCGTGGGATTATGTCTTGGATTTGTTTGAAAAGAGTAGGACTACAAACAAAACTGCAAGGAACCGCTATCACAAATCCCAATTCATATAAAGTGCACAGATCTCGCATAGACAGTGAGTGAACAAACAATATTCACGTGCTGACAAATCCTGACAGCTAACAAGCTCGATAAAGTCCTGAAAAACACATCAAATGGCGACACTGGTGTCGGCCTTGAGAACCAAATTGCATCATCAATATAAATTAGATTTACTGCCAAACTAAACATCTAAACTAACCTTACAAGCAGATGTGCTTTTGCTTGTTCGGAGCTAGAGAATACCATTTTTGACGAGAGCAGTTCATTTTTGTCACTGTTCTGAAAAACCTAAACGTCGCTCCGGTTCAAAATGAACAAATTGTGCCAAGAGAGCGCGTGTAATACAAATGTGCATGAAAAACGTAAAAACAGGTTCAGTTGGGGACGCACTGCTGCTCTGCAGCTCAACACAACGCAGCGTATTCAACAAAGTGGAGGAGGGGTTGTTGTTTTGTTAAATTTGGCGCCAAAAATGATGTGCGATTTTTTAAAATAGTCAATCTTACACATCTGTAATTCATACCCCCAGTAGACCAAGGCAGCCAACAGTGCTGTAATATATTATGCCGCGATATAACACACCATGCAGTGGATACACAATGGGAGGCCAGTTTTGGAACACGTTTGCGGATAAACTGTTGCCCTCAGGGTGGTTCAAAGCAGGGTTGGGCAAAAAACTTTTTTTTTCAAAAAATCGTTTTTTTGAAAACGCCCAGATGACCAAAATATGCCCCCAAAAAATTGGAAAACGCTCGTGTTGGGAAGAAAACGTGGTTAAATGAAGTAATTCTATGTGTTCTGAGGCAAAATAAACGGGTTTCAACCCTTTATTAGCGAGTTGTTAAGATCCCATATCAGACCCGCATCATGAGACCAACTTTGGCCGGGGTCATCATTGAAAGTCAAACTGCGTATATCGACGTACCTCGACAAAGTAAAAATTGGTCGAAAATTTTTTGAAAAAAATGGGACAAAAAATTGATTTTCCTTGATAATCAGGGTACTTTCCCTGAAAAATCAGGGAAAATCATGGAAATTCAGGGTTTAAAAAAAATCGAAAAATGACCCAGGCGTTTTTTTTGAAAAAAACGTCGTTTTTTTAAGAAAAAACGCCGTCGTTTTTTTGCCCAACCCTGGTTCAAAAGATGCATGGTTTGCATGATGAAAGATACTTTTCCTTATGAAATGCCCTAGCCATAATCTGTACATTTGAGCAGCGTTTCAATAAATTAGGCCTTGCATCACTGGATATGGACGAAATCGTAAAGTGTCACGTGAATTTAAACCACAGCAAGCAAAATGAAACGAGAAATCACGAAACACTGATGGTTCAAAAGCTGATGCATATGACTGAGACTGACCACTTGCTAGTCGTGGCTTTGTAATCCTACAAACAGAACGCCACTGTAGTCGTAAGGTATATAATACTGTTCTTCTACGTCTTGTGCTTGCCGACGCTCAGGAGAGCTAATGATATTTTAGTGGCATGTTCCTCCCTCAATTTGCTGGTGTTCAGGTTCCATGTATTGATTCCGGTTCCTGTTAGTTGCGGTCCAGTAGCATCCCTTGTTCGCTCGCTGTGTTTGTTTGCGGCCCAGCCATTTCATTTCGTCTCACATTAAATGCACGAATGCAGCAGTGCGTGTTGCGTGAATGTCCAATTTGATTCGCCAAGACAAAACGAAACCAGTGGAAACGTCCATGTTTGCTGCTTTTGCGTTCGAACACAAATTTAATAGAAGCACGGCGTCCATTGCATGTTGTGTTTCAGTGTTCCTGTTGCGGCTTCCCATGCTGCCCTGTCGTACAACCCAGGGCTTTGGAAGATAATTATTTATTGGGGGTTACTTCTGTATGAACGTGTCTCGGTTCTTGTGACTGAATGAACTGCGGCAATACACTCAACAATTTGAAAATGGATGGAATGCATTTGTTTGTTCGCGGTTTGCTGCTTTGAGGGTAAGTCCCAGTGTGACATGATGTTGCATTGTCAAAAGACCGAGCAGGCATGAAACAAAATGAAGTCGTTGAACCTCTGTAAACCAGGACCAAAAACTGTGCTGGTGTACTTGTTGCAGCAACGCAAAAAAAACAGTGAAAATTTATGCATGCATCATCGAGCTTTCAGCACGCCAGCTGGAGTCTTATGCACGCGTTGTGTGTAGGTTTATATATATAATTATTGATAGTTCTGCTGGTGATGACCGGACTCTGAAAAAAAACCACCTCAGCAAAACTTGACAAAAGTAAAACCACTCACCATGAAAGCCCGAATACGAATTCATGCGACCTATTCGTTGTGAAATCAAGTTGTTTGTTTTGGTCGCTGGTGTCCTGTTGCTGCTTCATCAAGCCATCGACCATGACCTTTCAGTCGTCTTTCTGCCAACTTCATACATTTGTGAAAAATCAACAATCGCTCAAAATTTGTCAGTTGTCACCAATTTCATACAATTGGCTAGAAATCAGCATTTGAATTTCACATTTCTCGTCGAACCAAATCCGAAAACGACTTGTGGTGGCACCCACATGACAGTGCTTGTGTTCAGCATGGCACGGGAAACAATGCTCAGAGCGGGAATCCGCAAAACTTGGGCTGGCAGACACGAACTGCAAAGGCGCAATACTTCGTTGATATTTGTGCTGTTCAATTCGAATGGTGAAGCGGAAATGACACACATCATGCAAGTGACTGCTGTTGTTTCAAATGGCTTATGACCTAATGTTTCACACCGGTGCCATCGTGTTTTTGTCGTTGTTGTTTCAGTTGCGAAACGCAGAAGCACGGCGATATTTTATACGTTGACGTTGCTGAAAAGTACGAAAATCTGCCGTTAAAGTGGCTCGTCGGCAATTGGATAGTAATGTTTCACTATTTTATCCAAAAATCCATTCTTTGGAAAGCAACTTGCACGTGTTCGTATTGTATAAGTTGACCCTTTGTGGTTGATCACCGGATCCGGAACGGAGAGTGTGGTCTCCCCATTCGCGGGTGGATATTTTCAGGAACAAGGGCGATGGAATCCTGGGCGCTATGCTCATGCTAGTACAGTAATAAAAAAGTTCTCATGTGTAAAAATAAAACACCATTTTTGGTTTCGAAACTTCAAAATTCAACATCTCAGGTGGCTACATCATCATTGCCGATCGACTCAATGGTTTATGAAAGTTGACTCGACGATACTTCCCTCACTCGACGCTGCGACATCAGTTGTACACAACAAAAACAATCGGAAACCTGGGATTTATGGGCATTGTGTTGGGAATCGAACCGTTTATCGATACGGACAATAGTGCGTTTGTGTTGTGGAGCAGGTTCACGTGACGATCCATTGTATTTGCTCTGACGATGACCTGGTGCACCACCGGTCTGGCGAAAACAGTATCTCTGTCGGGCGTCACCGAAGGCACGTTGACCGATTTGTCTGGTCGGATCAGCTAACAGGCACAGACGACGTCTATCAATGGCACGAGATCGGCAGATCCGATCATTAGACGCGTAAAAAACATGGCATCGATCACTGATCGTTGAACGGCTTACACTCCAGCCGCGTGCCCGAGTCTGCCTACGACGGCGAGTTCTTCCCCGTCTACTGCAGTGGTCCGGCGTATCTCTACAATTTTGAAACACTCTCCCGACTGTTGCTTACCGTGCCGCAGGTGAACCATGAACTGATTGTTTCGTTCCGCGTATAAAACATCTATACCTTTTGCCACCCCCTACAGGTACCCCTGATTCCATTAGAAGACGCCTGGGTGACTGGTGTTGTCGCAGAACGCGCTTGTGTCCCGCGTGTATCGAGCTCGCATGCGTTGGTCATCCATCACCGGGATACAATGGTTGAAAAGTATTGGTTTGTGAAAATTCACACAGTTCTTTCAGCTCCGAAGTGCACCGCCCGTCGCCATGTGTATTGAAACATCAACTGATGTATGAGGTGTCCTACAGTCCCCACATGTCGTCCTACCTGAGCTACAGTCCCCGACTGATTGTTTGGCGGCTGTCACGTGTTTGGCGCTCACTATTGGCAGCGCGCACTTCTGATTGTGAAACCGAGCGAAACGCATGACATTCTGCATGCCCATGAATGTCTACTCAACCTATTCCCGGTGTCAAACTTCGTGATCGAATCAAATATGTGTCGGTGTCCGTGTCCATTTTCTGACAGATACCCGCATTTTTAGATGCATTGAAAGTTGTAATCTTCACGAATGTCCTCTGTATAATTGTCAGCGGCCTTGGGAAACAATTTCCGCTGGTATTCAGCACACATATTTCAAAAAAACGTGAAATGGAATAAACGTCACGCGACCAAGACAGATTCTATTCGATATGACAGCCAAGCTTGAAATAGTAAGCACCCGATTGTCTGTGGCTCTTTGAAGCACTTCTGGCAGCCTGTGACGTCAGAGCTGGCAATCTTTCAATGAAATATATTCATTTATTCATGATGACGAGACTGTTTTCCCTTTTTACATTGCTGTTTTGTTCTGCCGAAACAAAAGAAACCGTGAGGTATTGTTATCTACAGGGTTGTAGGTGGTCTTGGATAAACCACAGAAAACTGTTAAACTTCAAAACGGGTAACAAAGCACACAAAACAGTGATGAATTTTTGTCTACCGTTTAATAATTCGTTTGCCACTAACATTCTATGCAGAATCAATCATTTTATAATTTTTCCGCTCACCTCATTCCGAAATTAGCGTATAATATGGCAAAAGCCAAACGCTGGAACTTGTCCAATTTACGCCTGGGTGGGCCCGCCACAGGCAGGCACCATCGAACCAAGCAAGTTGGGTGCATTTTTATCTGGGTGTTGCACCAGCGTCTAGCTACCATGCACAAACTCAGCAATTTTTACCTCGCCATGAACCGACTCACACGCCGATTACCACTTTGTTGTTTGATTCTGCTGCTGTTGAACATCTACTTCGTCTACACAATTGTGTATTTCTGCAATCAGTCCAAACATAAAGTGACCAATGGCTCAAGTGGTCAATTTATTGGTCCGACACCGTGGAGAAATCTGAGTTTGATCTTTCAACGGGCGAATAAACACAGTTTTCAAGTTGGCACCTCATCGTCAAAAGTGACATTTCGTTACATTGTGCAACCCAGAATCGACCAGCTCTGTCATCGGACAAGTGTGAAATTTGTGGTGCTGGTATTCAGGTGGGTCTGATTTTGTTTCACTGTTGTGGATAGTTGTTGAAACATCAGTTTCAGTCACCTGGCCATGCCAGCAGTAGGCCGACCGCAGTCATAGCCTTGTTGCCCACGGTCGATGCGGGTTCATCTCGCATTACACCCTCATTGTGAATATTCTGCATGGTGGAATCGGGTGGGAACTATACGTGACTTACTTGAAGAGAGCTTACAATGCCCTTTCCAGCACTTACGCCGAATCAAAACTTCGTGATCTCATCCGTCAAACATGGGCGATGCCCTATGAACTCGAACGACATGAAGCATCGGTGTTCTTTGTGATCTCGCACGCGGCGCATCTGTCTTATGAGTATCTGGACACAATTGTGACCGAGAACGAATATTTTCATGATATTCTGCTGACGGACTTGTTTGAAAAATACCAAAATCTCCATCTGAAATGGTTGGCGGCCAATTATTGGCTGAAAATGAATTGTGAAACTGTCAAATGGACGCTCAAAGTTGACTCAAACGTGCTGCCAAATCTGAGAACGGCTAGGAATCTCGTGAACAGCCAAAAGAATGATACCATATTCGGCAATTGCTTCAATGGAAGTTGGGTATCGCGCTACGGCAAATCGTGAGTTTGCAGCACTTCTAAGCGATACAAAACAGGTTCTGTTGTTCTGCGTGTGCCCTCTCTGCAGTGCTGAACTGAAAATTTCTGAGTGACATTTTGGACCCCAAACTGTCGTTAATCTTCTTGATTGCCATTTAATACCCTAAATGTTACGTTATATAGTGACAAGAATCGTCAGGTACCGATCATGCCACCATAAAGAGGGTAAACTGCAGCACAAAAAAATGAAAATAGGATATCCTAAAATGGTTTTACAGACGAACAGCGAAACACGACTACCCGTACAAAGTCTATCCCCGATACTGTGGTGGTCCGGCGTACATGTACAGTCGCAATGCCATGCTTCGACTGCTAGATGCTGTGCCGAAATCATACGTGGTAAACTTTCGAAAATATAGGGTTTTTTCGCGATTAAAAATTTCTTTTTCTAAGGTGCCAAACGAGGATGCATGGGCGACAGGTGTACTGGCTGAAAACGCCGGAATCATCAGACACAACATGTCACAGGACGCGTTAGTGGTTCTTTGATTAATGAGAAAAATGTCAATTTAATAGTCTGTTTTTTTGGAGAAACTTGAGAACCGGAATTTTCTGTCAGAGCATATAGGAACAGGTACCGACATTGACGGACGACCGCCTTACCAACATGATGCATTTTACGTGGTGCAGTCACACTGACGGTGTTCTGGTGCACCGGCCGTCTGTGAAAACAGGAAGAAACGTGCAAAATCATCTCTGTCTGTTGAGTATATACATCATCCTTGACTGAATCACAAAAATGCAATGTTTCAGCTCCAAAATCTACCCACATCCCTGTCTGGTTCCGTGTCAGTTAATGTTCGAAACGTTTCGTTTCTCTTGTTCATCCGCGGAATGTCGTCAGCAGCAGTCAATGAACTCACGAAATACCGTAATCCAAACTACCGTAAACCGAGCCACAATATCCCGGGCGATTGTCGGATTGAAAAATGCCTGGGCCGAATTTGACAGTGCACGAAGGCAGAACTGCTCCACAACGATTGAATATTCACGCAATAAAGAAACTGACGAAACGGAGGAGCTGGATTATGAAGTTCTGCTGAAAGCCTTGGAACGCAAGTGGGCAATCAACACGACAATCAGTGCTGTGCGTGGGAATGAATGAATGCTGATACTGTTTAACTTGCAAGTGACCCTGCGCAGTAAAACACAACACTGTACCAAATGGAGCGATCGGGCCGGCTTGATGCGGTCTTGGTTTGATCACGTGAACTTACAAAAATATACAGCTTGCTGAAACACCGTTTCTCTGCTGTCCTGTAAAATTACGTTGGATAATGCAAGTTACGTTGCACCAGAAATTGGAAATATATCTGGCGGCGATTTGCAAATACGCTGTGCCTAATGATCACACGAGGATCAGTCGCTTGAAAAAGGTAGGCACCAAAATTCGCCACATCGCCATTGATGTCCTGCGTCGAGCACCCAGCTGGATATGCATTGTGCACTGTGGTACACATTGTACTAACATGAAGTGTCTGAAGAAAACCAGAAACATAAACGTTGCTCATGGATACCTGCTGCGAGCGCCTCCCAACAAAATGTTGCATTGTGTGTCGGCTTGTTCTTGCGTTTGCACCCATTTATTCATCATACCTTAAATTTGAACTAGGCCTAATCAACAAAATTCTGGCTTTTTCGAATCCCAATGTCTGTACATACATAGTGTTTGAAATTACAGGTGTGAAATCTTTCCGCATGAAAGTGTAATTCAGCTGAAATGCAGCAGTGTCGTCCATTCAAGTGCGATATTTGTGCTTGCGCCTTTCGACGAGCTGAATGTTTGAAATCGCATTCGAGGATCCACATCGACCAGCGACCATTCTCATGCCAAAAATGCGGCTCGTGCTTCAAAAGCAGCGAAGCGCTCAAGGTTCACGACGAGAGGGTGCACAATGGCGTGAAAAGGGTTTCTAAGTTTCGGTTGCACGAATGTTCCGAATGCACAAAGTCGTTCAAAACTTTTGGCCAACTCAACGATCACTTTTCCGTCGCCCACAAAAACAAACGGCCGTTCAGCTGCGCTGACTGCGGCTCAGCTTTCTCTGACGCCAGCAATTTGCACAAACATGTTCGCTCTCATGTGAATTCGCGTGTATTCAAATGCAGCGAATGCGATTTCAGGGCTGTTCAAAAGATTCACATTGACAATCACATGAAATTCAAACACGCCGCTGATCGAGCGTTCAGATGCGAACAGTGTGCGAAATCGTTCAAAATTAAGGCTCATTTGGATCGACATTCACTCATTCACACCGACCAACGGCCGTTCAAGTGTTCGATTTGTGATGATTCATTCAAACGCATGTTCAATCTTCGAATTCACGAGCGAATTCACGCTGGTATCAAACCCTATAAATGCACGAAGTGTGGCTACGGCAGTGCCCATAAAGGCAATCTTGACAAGCATGTGCGACGCATGCATCTTTGAATATACAATGACACTGGTTTTGACAGATTTTGACTGGTTTTGACCGCATGATTGATGTTTGCAGATGCAGAAACGCACTTGCTTGGTTTGCAATCCGCTATGTTTTTGGTCAACGACAAAATTACATGAAGTAACTGTCGTGTTCTTTTCGTTTGCTTATCATTTTTCTACATCAAGTGCACTGAGAAGACTTCGTCAAACGAATAAACTGACCGACGCGAAGGAGCTGTCAGAATTTCAACTCATGTTTTTGTGCTCGACCATTTCTTTCAAACCATTGCTTTCATTCTTCCATCATGTCAAACAAATGAGTGATAAACACTCAACACGCATGCGGCCTTGAAACATCAGGCAACCTTATTATCTTACACACACGAAATCGCTGTCTGAATCGATTGCGCCATAGATGGATTTACCAGCCTCCATGCAGGACATCAGCAATAATCTGTAAGTGGCGAGAAGTACTGTATTTCTGAGACACCGATACAGTTCACGGATATCGGAAACAAAGTTTTGGTTGTTTTTTTCGAAACTCGTCATTAATCAGCCAACAGCTCGTAAAGCTTCTTGTCGACCGGGAGTTTGCCTTGGTACTGAAAAAAAACGAAGTAAAATTTAGTGGACATTTCGATCCAGACTGGATATGCTAACGACCGAAACCAAACAGGCAACACAAACACACCAAAACCGGTTCTGTCTTGCTGCGGTCAAGTCATTTTTGGCATCATTATGTAAGTCAAGATCTACTGGCGGCAGTACGGCATGTGTACCGCATGCACACTTATCTTGACCACTGTAAGACATTTTATAAGCCGCCCCGAAACATACACGGAGACTTCAACCTATTATGCGTGTTTGCATGAACACAAGAATGCGCACACCACATATCCAAAACCCACCCATTGATCCGGTGTAAAGCAAGCGATTGGTGTGCTCTTGCACTTCTTGTTGACCTTGTTTCTGCGACAAAATCGATGCATCGTCTGACACAACTGACCTTCGTCACACGAGAACTTAGCACACGCGCCTGAATGGACAGGGCGAATACCTACGTCACCAGGTGAAGTTGGCAGACAAATTGAACCGAACTGATGCGCATGACAGTGGAAAACAGCTGATGTGTCACTGACGCACCATCATACAACATGAATGACAAGCGCAAAAGCAATGGGTGATTTTTGCTTGCAAAAACTGGCCCCATGGAACAGTCTGTGTGCACTGGGCTGTGATAGTATCTAAGGCATCAAAACGAAGATTTCAAGTAAATCTGACGTCACTGTACATTTTCTAAGCCGTGCCGTGTTACGCAACCATAATCAATTCGGGTGTCTCATTGTGCCAGTTGATATGTGGTAAACACATATCGTCATCTATAGTCGTCAACTCAAAGCAGTCTTGAATGAGCGGCAGATATAATTCGGCGCGAGTTGACCATCTGAGTGAACCACATATCAATAAGCCCAATTTGGCATCATGTGGCCATCCGGTGCATATTCGCACTGACGACGACTTGGCAGATCGAAGCAGGCTGCAGTACAATAACATTCTGTATAAACGACGCCAATACAACGTCTTTGCAGAGACCTTCATGATGCCCGAGGGAACGTTTTTGAACTGTACATGTGTACACATTTTTTAAAATGTTTTATAGTTCCCGATAGTGACCGAAAACGCCCGTCCCGATCACGTGACTATAAAGAGAGTGCCCATGGTTACTTCAAATGGTACCCATACCACCTTGTCCCATGTAGGTGCACGTGGCGACAGGCAAGACTCGAAACGGCAAGCCGCCCCGAGCTCCGAATGTTGTGAATCCAGCACCACAACGGTAATTGGGCGGACATCGGTACTTGTCGCACGGACCTGCAGTTCGAAGAAGCACTTGTAATGTGGTTGACAAAAATAGTTTCATAAATACATAAGTTGATGAGTTTCGCTGCCTTATTTGGATCACTGACACAATTCGCGTTATTTTGGTGGCGTCAAGCAGAAGCAACCATGTCAGTTTCCCGCGTTAAAGGACCGTCATGAAATGAATGACGAGTCACTCTTTGTGAAATGGTTTACGTCAACGGTCAGACAAAATTGAAGGCTACAGACTTAAAGTATAGTTGCCAAAAGCTTTCATCCAACAGGAATAGTTCAGTCTGTGTTGTGATCCCAGCCCATCAACCAACATTAGTGAAACACTAACGGCCTTCATCAACGATTAGCGATTCAAAGGTGTCACCGATGTCAAGTGCCCGACCACTGATCACCAAGCCCAAACAGACGCAACACTGAAAATATCAGTTGGGCGCAATGGGTGATGTGCACGCTTTTCACTCGATTTGGCATCTGATCGTTTTTCATTATGTTTTGCATTCGTGCACCATCGGTGCGTGGGTGTGCATGTGGACCAAGATGGGCAGCTGGTTGATGTTTCGGGATGGGTAGGCACATAAAATATTCAATGCCAAGTCAAAGTCAAAACACCCCAGCCCGCCGACCCATCCCACAATTATGCCACCTTGTGACGACAACCCAACAAGTTCTACAAACCAAAAAAACACGAAACTCTGTTCATTCAGAACTTACAAAAATAGTTGTTTTCGCAAGTGTTGCCATTCTTAGGTTGCCTTATATAAGGAAATGAAAACTGTCTTGGATCCTTTGCAGAAACTGTGTGCCAGGTGTGCCCGTCTGAGGTGAATAATCAAATTTGAAAAGTCGTCACGCAATGGAATGAAATCATCAGTGCAAAACAAGCGAAAACAGATTTACAGCAGAGTTTAATGAGACACAGAGAAACAACTTTTCTCAGAAGACCTAATTGTTCGGCGAAGATAAACTAATAAATGGATCAATGTGACAAAATCACTCAGCATGATTCACGACCCCATGTGGTTTATACATACGTCAGGGTTGGGCAAACCATGTTTTTTTAAAAAAAGTTTTTAATACAAAAGGTTCCTCCCGAGGACAAATGCTTTGAAACGTCCAAAAACGGCCTTTTTAGAGGTTACTTTTGTCATTTTAAGCAGTCATTTTTTTGATAGAAAATTTTCTTCACGAAATCACTTTTGGGGCATGTATTTTGCATCTAATGTGCCCTTCAAGTGATACACGATACACAGCATGCATGTATTCGATGTCAAACCCCATCGGGGAGCTCGAAGTCGGTCAGGTACGACCGATCCAGTGACCCGACAAGCGTTTCTGTAGCTTATTGTCTGAATTCTGTGTGATTTATGAGTTAATCTTGCTTATTCGACCACAAGCTACTGCGTCTGATACCATAGAGCGTACAATCATCGGTCTATATCAGGCACGGACTACCGGATCACGCCGATATCACGTAAACGCCCTTCATAAGTGATGCAAAAGTGACTTGAAAATTAAGGTTGCATTTTTCGCGTTTTTGCGCGTTTTCTTGGCAAATTTGGTCAAATTTCACCGAATCTGAGACATTTAAAAAAAGTTCAAATTTTTTTCAACCCTGGTTTATGTACATGTTGTAACAACATGCGTGTGCTTTTGTTTGTGCCAATCTCGATTGAGCCCCAACGGAGGCGCAATCTGTTCAGCTGGTCATGACCCGATAAGTTTTTGCACGATAAAACTGACGGTATTGCTGCAAATACGCGAGCAATAACAGAGGGCCCGGTAAAATTACGAGGGGGGATCCATTCGTAGGACAGACCTGATGCTAACCCAGCTGACCAGGTAAACGCAACGCTTGTGATGGGAACCGAAAAATCGTGTGTGGTCCAACCACAAGCTCATGGAACTCATTTTTTGAACTGCGAGGGACATAATTCATATATGGGAGATAGGGCAATATTTTTATTGCTGGAAGTGTGAGCCGCAATCATGCTGATCATTCTTCAGAAAGAATCACTTGCGAAAAGCGGTGTCAAAAAGAGTGCCAAATGTGCACCTATGGGATCATAAGCACAGACTGATCTGGCCGTCACCTGTGCATGATTTTTGAGCACCGTACGGAAACAACGCGTCACCGAACGAACTAGATTGGAAAACCGATTTTGTACGATGCACGATAATACTTTTAATAATGAGTCCCCCCTTTAATGACGTTGCTGTTGTATGCCTTTTACCCTTTGGGAAAAACTAAAACATGGCTGTTGTGAAAGTTGTGCCATCCATTACCACATAAACAGCAATTTACTTGCAAACGATTCGCAAGCTTTAAGCGAGCGTCTTCACGCAATACACCAAAAAGGAAAAGCGGAATGCGAAAAGTTAAGGCCGCATTCACAATGCAGCGGATTAGCGGGTTAGCGGATTAGCGGATTAGCGGGTTGCGGATTAGCGGGCCCGCTTTTGGCGCACGCTTTTGCATTCACAATGGAAATTGAAAAAGCGGATTAGCGGGTCAGCTCATTGGAGACCCGCTAATCCGCTAACCCGCTAATCCGCTAATCCGCAAAAAGTGTTTGCGCTCACAATGCACGTTGTCCGAGTTTAGGTGAAAAAGTAGATTTACTTTAAAATTTTGTTGTTTGTGTCTTTCATTGTTCAACAAATGGCGAATTACACGCATCAAATCAATCAAATGTTGTTATTCTGAATGTTTCATTGGATTGCAGCATTTCCAACCAATAAACAGAAATATAAGAACACCGATCACGAAGATAGCACGAATAACACACAGGCGTATATTAGAGTGGTCAACTCAAGTGGTCGAATCACTTTGTCAACTTACATTGTAGATTCGTCAACTCACCCCGAATGCCATGTATTATTTCTCGCATTTATTTGGGACTGCTGTGGGTTGACGAAGTGATTTGACCACTTGAGTTGACGATTGTAATATTAGCCAAACTTCGACCACATGCGCCTCAGGATGCAGTGTTTATGCACGAACAAACCTTCGCGTGTGTGACATCATAAGCACTGCACTGTCTGGTTTAGCGCAACACAGACTTGCAGTTTACACGCTGCCAGGTTTATCACTCACTTTATGGCATGATTGATGCAGAGCAGCGAAGCGCAGCGGTAGCGCGCTGGCCTGCTGAATGATAGGGCGCGTGTACGACACCGCCCATGGGCATTACTTTACATTATTTTTTCAGTTTTTTGTTTTCATATGAAACCGTGTAAAATAGTTGGCCGCTGTGGCAAAATGTGAATGAGTTGAATCGCATTCTCGCATTGATTGTTCAATGCAAGTTATTTCTTCAGTGGCTGGCTGGCTTTACTTTCGCCACGATGCAAAGCCCGTCGAAAAAAACAGCAAGCACATTTTGCAATACAGCATTTTGCAACCATGTCGTGTAGAGTCGAAACTGAATGCGATAATGATACTATACGTCGTAAAAAATCTCTTTTCCAAACATCAAACTGCAACAAAAACGTTTCCAATGAACGCAGGTGGTTAAGCTGCTCATGTATACACTTTTTTCATGCTCTGAAAATGTTTTGAAGGCAAATAATAAACTTCTGAACGTGCGCCTCCGGTGCTGATCCGCAAAAAATAGAACCAGTTCTAATCGTGAAAAGCGGATTAGCGGACCCGCTAATCCGCTAACAGGCTAATCCGCTTTGCATTGTGAATGCACACGCGTGCAGCGGATTAGCGGATTAGCGGGTGTGAAAAGTTGCTTGCCCGCTAATCCGCTAACCCGCTAATCCGCTTTTTGCATTGTGAATGCAAAAGCGTGCGCATCTCGCCCGCTAATCCGCTAATCCGCTAATCCGCTTGCATTGTGAATGCGGCCTAACTTCTCGGTTTGCTCCTGCGATAAAAGGGAAAATCAACTGTGAGTGGGCGCGTTTGCCCGGGGAACCTCCACAGGGCACGAAGACAAAACATATCAGGTTGAATTCGTGGATCGCGGTTATGAGGCAACCTCGTTCACTCAGGCAAAATGACCCAATCAAATTTCCGCATTTTGCGTTTACCGCAAGTTCACCAGTTTAACAGTGTCCACCAGTAGCAGTATCCAGTGTAGTTCCTTGGGGGAGGGGAACCCCCTAAGGTACACTAATTTCCCCGACCAAGGTACACTAGTACACTAATTTTCCCTCCGGGTACACCATTTTCCCCAATTTTTGCCTAAAATGGCCATTTTAGGCATAAAATGGACATTTTTAGGACTAAAATGTGTAATTTTTAAGTCAATGTTCTCAAAAGTCGCCAAAATACCCTTTTTATGAAGAATTTTTTTTGCAAAAAGGGGTAAAAATAAGTCAAATTGTCCACCTCAAAAAGTGGCTTTTCCTGATTTTGGGTCTTCCCCCCCCTTCCCCCAAGGGAGGTACACTAATTTCCCCTCCAAAAAAGTAGGGAGGTTCACTAATTTCCCCGCCGGACCAGGAACTACACTGGCAGTATCCCATTTGAATGGACTGCTATACGTGCCGGGAAGACTGATTATAAATAAAACGGATAAAGCTGATAAACCTGATAAAGCTGAGAAACTCCCATTCGTTTAGAAACCAAGGGTGGGAATGGCCCGGCCCGGACCGACAGGACGTATTATCGTATCCTTATTTTTTTAAGGAAAATTTGCCAAAATTTCTCGCGATTCAGCAAATTAGTACTGACTTCCATGATTATCAGGTAAACAAAAAAACTGTAATTCTTGCACCAAAAATTACTTAAAAAAATCAGCAGAAAAAGTCGGGCTGAAACAATCGGGCCGGACTGACTTTCTTCCGAGTCGAGCCGATCCGGGCACACCCCATGACGTCGCCTGGCCGGGCCGGGCCGGACCCGGCCCGATTCCCACCTCTGTTAGAAACATCAAATATGATATAACATGTAAGAGTTGGCTCGAGGTAAATGATACTCAAAAGAAATTTAAATAAGCACATGCGTGAAAGAAGAGGAGATAAAAATCTTTGGAAAATCATCCACGCCTATAAAACGCAGAAAACGGCGTTTTGAGGCCAGCCGCTTCAGATTACGTTTAAGCACAAGCCTAAGAAGCCTAGGCCTAAGCCTAAGCCCAATCCCAAGCCTAAGCCTAAGCCTAAGCCTAAGCCTAAGCCTAAGCCCAAGCTGAAGGAAACAAACAAAAAATGATGGCTATGTTTTGACACCCCAACCCCGATTTTACTGTTATAAACACTATTTCTCATCATTTTGTGCATGTAAAATTAGTTTAAACCAAAAAAGCCAAAAAAACAAAAAATTTTTACGGCGCCGGCGGGACTCGAACCAGCAGTCCCACAGGCACGAGTCCAACGCCTTTACCACTGAGCCATCCAGCCGACACACACTGCCGTCTATCCACTGGTATTTATGTTTAGCGCTGCTGCTGTCTAATACACACACACGTGTATTAACTAATGCACACACACAGCCAGCTGCGTGTAACGGTTAAACCTGATGATCAAGGGCACCTGGATGATTTTCCAAAGATTTTTATCTCCTAATGCGTGAAAGCCTAAACTTTCGCGAGTGGCAAAAAGATAAAAATTTGATTTGAAGGCTAATACTTGAGGGTTCGAGCCGAGCCGAGCAAATATTATAAAATCGTTTTAAAACAGCCCAAAACAATCGAAAACGACCCGTTTTCGTAACCTAAAACATATACCGTAAAAACCTAAATAGAGCCCCCCCCCCGGAATAGAGCCCCCCTCGGAATATCGATCGAAAATAACACCGGATTTGGAGCGCTCTCGCTGAGAATGAGAAACGAAAATAATTTTTTGAAAATGGGGTCAGTGAATTAATAGAGCCCCCCTTGTATTTAGGTTTTTGCGGTAGGCGACTCTTAGCGACCTATAAGTAAGGCAAAAATTGCTCAAAAGTGGGTGTTTTGGGCGTCGGAATTTCTTAAGTACCGTAAAAACCTAAATACAGCCCCCCGGAATAGAGCCCCCCCAAGTAACATCCCCTATACAGTAGTGTATTAAGGCTTGATAGTAGTGCACAGGTACATTTATGCACGTTTGTTGTTCGTTCAGAGCACATAATACGCCTCTTATTGACGAATAGACACGAATAAATGCAATTACAAGCGAAAAAACATCCTTTCAAACCCCTTTTTAGGGGTTTTTGGGGGTATTTCTAGGAACAGAGGTCGCAATCGGGCCGGGTTTGGCCGGCCCGGCCCGGCCCGAGCCCCCAAATCTCCGGCCCGGCCCGGCCCGGCCCGGCCCGACCCGTACCCCCAAATCTCCGGCCCGGCCCGGCCCGAACCCCCAAATCTCCGGCCCGGCCCGGCCCGAATTTTTTGGCTCAGATTTTAACCCAATTTTTGTCATAATTTTTGCGATTTTTTTGAACCTATTTTTTTGGTTGAAAACAATGGTGTTGCAGGGGGTGGGGGTACCCCCTAGGTACAATAGGTAGGTAGGTTGACGCTCCATCCTGGTACACTAGGTAGGTCGCCGCCCGGCGGCTAGTACAGTAAGTTGCGATTTTTGGCTCAAAATGGTATATAAAATCGGTACTTTTCACTCCAAATAGGCGATAAATCGCCGCGCTACGCGCGAAATTAGCGTTTTAGAGCACATTTTCTTCAAAATTTCAATGTTCCCCCTTAGCCCGGCCGGTACAGTAGGTAGGTTGCCGTCCCACATTTTTGGTGGTACCGTAGGTTGCCGCCCCGCCTGGGTAGCTACACCACTGGTTGAAAATACATTGTTTTCCATGAAATGGTCGTCAGATAGAGACAATACTGATCACTTGCTTGCCGAATCCGTCAGAAATTTTAGTATTTTTGACAAAAAAATCCCTACTTTTTCAGTAAAATAAGTCACTTCAGAAGCTTCGGGCCGGGGTGCCCGGCCCGGCCCGGCCCGACCCTCCAAATCTCCGGCCCGGCCCGGCCCGGCCCGAGCCAAAAGCCCAAAATCGCGGCCCGGCCCGGCCCGAGGTCGGGCCGGCCCGATTGCGACCTCTGTCTAGGAACAATTTTTTCAGGTTCGGGTCAGTGAATTAATAGAGGCCCCCCCGGAATAGAGCCCCCGTAATAGAGCCCCCCAAAATGGGGTCAGTGAGTTAATAGAGCCCCCCCTTCTATTTAGGTTTTTACGGTAAGTACTGGTCCGTAATTTTTTGAAAAAATACCGTTTTTTTCCCGAAAATATAAATTACCGTAATTTTAGTCGCGATACCTTCCCGGACTTTTCGCCCACTGGCCCGGGCCGAGCTGATAGTCGAGGGTCGAGCCGAGTTTAACCTGTCCATTTCCGATGCCTTGCCGCAGAACAACAATTCTCTCATTTCTCTTTTATTTCATAGTGGAGAACTCCGAGGACCATTTTTTAGGCACGGTCGTTTTTTCCTCTGTTTTTTTCATTTTTTCCCTCTGAAAATGTGATTTTTTCTTAATTGCCCAGTTTTTTCTGATTTTTTCTTTTTTCCTTCTCATTTTTTTCCTCAGAAACAAAAAGGAAAAATTTTTTTCTTTTTTGTTTCTTTACCAACTCTGATCCTAATCTCTGATGCATATGGTATTATGGTGCATACATATGCCATGCGCCCCGAGAATCAAAAGGGGAAACCATACCATGCCAGCGATTGCTCCTAAAATTCCTCTTCCCCGTGTCCGAGTCCGAGATACCATTCTGAAACAGTGACTCCAAAAATTTTCTGAAGGTGCCAAAAAGGTTGTTCTAAAAGTACTGGAAACAGCGTTTTCTTGCGCAAGCAAGCAATTTTGGTGCTTCTGGCAATCAAAAGGTCATTTCTTATGGGGCCGTTGCGCTTGTTCCCAAAGGGAAAAATTTCCCACACTCCCTCCCGGCCGATTCCCCATGCCCAGTAGCAGGGGGCAGTGGTGTAGTGTTGCTGGGGGGTCACTCCCTTGGTAGGTACCGTAGGTGGGTAGGTCGACGCTTCATTCTGGTACAGCAGGTAGGTCGCCGCCCCCATTGTGGTACAGCAGGTTGCGATTTTTGGCTCAAAATGGTATAAAATCGGTATTTTTCACTCCAATCTCAAAACGCAAATTCGCTCGAGCGTTTCGAGTACATTCTCATCAGTATTTAGACAAAAAAAATTTGTTCCCCCCTAGCTTGCCGGTACAGTAGGTAGGTTGCCTTCACATTCTTGGTGGTACAGTACTGCTACTGCCTCTAAAAAACCAAGACGTTGTCATTTAGGTACGAGTTTGTCGCGGAAAACAGGCGCCGAGCGAAGCCGCCGAAGTGAGCAGCAATGCATTTGTACAATTTGACGTTGCAACGAGCTACGGCGATTCACCAAGCGGTGCATGGCAGTTTTGCGGGCACGCGACAGCAGGAGATCTGTGTGGGTCGCGGTGATGTGATCGAATTGCTGAAACCCGATCCGAACACCGGTCGAGTGCACACACTGGTCACGCAGCAGATCTTTGGCGTCATTCGCTCTCTCGCCGCTTTTCGACTCACTGGCGGCACGAAAGGTTTCTTTTTCGAATTTTCATCTGCAGCATAGCTGCTAGGCTGCACTGTGAAATAAATGCATATCACCACAGAGACTTTCTAAGCCACAAAAGTTGCAGCCGGGCCGCGTTTGGCTGGTTTGACTTGGTCTTTGTCGCCGAATTCGTAAATGTCATCCCGGCCCGATTGCGAGCTGTTGAGTTTGTAGCATGGTAGTGAACAACGGCAGACATTCACGGGAGCCAAAATAATATATGTACCAATTATTTTGACCTTGGAAAAAAATACTGGGGTTGCCAGATTTTTTTCGGCAAAAAAACGGGGGTTGCCGGTTTTTTCTGAAGGCATCGAAAATGACACTGATGGCACTGTTTCATTAGTTTTTGTTCTTAACTAAATTATACTGGGGCCCAAGAGCGTTTCCGCGCAGTTGCACGCAAAAATTTGCTGTTTTTGCGCAATGGATTTCAAGCCGTGAGAAAGTGCATCTGTTTGACACGCGAAGCGCGCAATTTTCCCACCTATGAAATGCATTTGACCAAAGAGCTGCCATTTGGGGTTCCTATCCCACCGAAGATCTTCCAGTTCCAAGGCAGCTAAATTGACCAAAGGGCCTCTCACGTTGACCATGGCCATGGGTCAATCAGGCACCCATGTCGGCAGACAAAGATAGCAATTCGTTCAGAGACGGCACTGCGTTGGTGGCAAGATCTGTCGGTCAAAAATTAAGGGCAAGACATCATAGGGAATAAGAAGGGCGTTAAGATTTTAACTGGTGCGCACATTCACATTTTGTAAAAAAAAGTTGGCAACTGACCATAAAATTTTGACTAAAAATGAATTTTTCTATCTAATAAATCGATGAGCCACAG
Organism: Rhynchonema sp. JSB1_4; assembly: GCA_030248065.1. NCBI lineage: Eukaryota > Metazoa > Nematoda > Chromadorea > Monhysterida > Xyalidae > Rhynchonema > Rhynchonema sp. JSB1_4. The sequence goes on from JASAMV010005069.1 coordinate 63,578, forward strand.
TTTTGGCACATCTGTACCAGCCCCACACCGCACCGGGGTATGGTGGTTTGATGTCGTGGTGTGGTCCCTGGGTGAGTCATCTGTGAGTGTGGGCCATTGTCATCGAGGTGCACCGTACAACGTTCAGGGTACGAAGGGCGGATCCAGGGGACGCAGGGTCCATGACCCCCTTTGGTCAGATTGGCCCAGTGTAGTGGCAGGCCAATGGTTGCAAGGTACCCTTGGGGGGATGGTTGCAAGATGTCACCCATTGGCCAAAAAATTAATACGTTTTTCCATTTTGGCCGAAAATTTGCCTGAAATAGCTATGTATTATATGGAGGCTTGCGCCCGGAGCGTGCGTGCTTGATGACCGGAGCAAGAAAGCTAGCTAGCCAGTTTGAGTTTGGGGGTATGATGGGTTTGGGAGCAAGAAAGCTACCTAGCAGTTGGGGATATTACCCCCATACCCCCCAAACTACATTACTGCACGGAGGGGAACTAGTGTACTGGCGCACATACCTTGGTCTGGGAAATTAGTGTACCTTAGAGGGGACCCCCCTCCAAGGAACTACACTACCTGTGCCCGTATATGTCGTAAGTATTTATTATTTCCTACTTATTTGGTCTCACGACGAACCATGGTGGTACGAATTATGGGCCTCAAACTTGGCGAAGAGTTAAAAATGCGTAAGAATGCGTTTTGCAATGGGATTTTCCGAAAATTTTGGGGGGTTGCCCGGTTTTGAAAAAAATAGGTACATATATTACATATATTAGGTACATATATTCAAATAATATATGTAACTCCCAAAATAATATATGTAACAAATTACATATATTACATATATTTGTGAATGTCTGAACAACGGGATCCCAAATATTTGCAGACTACATCGTCGTTGGCTCTGATTCGGGCAAGATCACCATTCTTGAATACAATGCGCAAAAGAACACGTTGGAGAAAGTGCATCAGGAAACATTTGGGAAGACGGGATGTCGCCGAATTGTGCCCGGACAGTACTTGGCCACCGACCCCAAAGGACGTGCGCTATTAGTCGGTATGATTAGGGCTTATTGACGTAGTTGGCCCCGGCGTCATCCAGGGGCCACATCTGTGTCAAGTCAACCATCATGATAGATTTGACACAGACGCTGCCCTGATCATCACATAATACAAACACCAACAAAACATAAGTCGCTAAAATACGCATTTCTCTCGCAGCTCGCACTGTGCTGCTTTACAATTCGTTGCATTCTTGGAGTTAAGATGTTCCGTTTGTGTTTTTGCGGAGTCAGTGTTGCAGAAAATCCGAACACGGATTTTTCGATAGTCTATTGCGCATGAAGCAAGCAAATTTCACTGCTTTCGAAACAGCTTGTCTGCAAAAAAATTCTTGTACAAATTTCTGCACTCTTGATGATTTGCTTCGAAAGATGTCCCTGTCCTTCATCCCGTGACAGCGACACTATGCTGTCGCGTCACCTCACCACCACCAATGCTGTTGTGTTGTATAGGGCTCAGTCATTTTCGGGCGCTCGGCATGAGCCCAGGGAGTTCCCCAATGTCCACAAGCACAAAGAAATTGTGGTCACAGTTTACAGACAAATTTCCCAGTTCAGGTTCGGTCGAGAAACAGAAACTGGTGTACATCATGAATCGCGATTCATCGGCGCATCTGACCATCAGCTCGCCACTCGAGGCGCACAAAAGTCAAACGATTTGTTTTGCAATCGCTGGAATCGATGTGGGATTCGAAAATCCGATGTTCGCTTGCTTGGAATTGGACTACGAGGTTTGTATGAGGTTTTGCTTTTGTGCCACACGTCGCAAGACCACCCTCTTTACACAATGTTCTCCACGCACTACCTTTGCGACAAATACATCTGAATGTTTGGTGCGCTAAGATTGACACCATATCAATGCCAGAAAACTGTTATTCAGCTTGTGCTGTCATATTTGATGCACTGTACCTGAAATCGATCTTCCTGCGGTTTTATCCTCAATTTGTTTGTAACTTCTATTAATTATTTCGTCACTCCGTGAAGTGAATGCTCTACACGAAGAGTAAAAGTTTGTTTTTCACGATCAGATCGCTACATAAGACGTAGAACATGCTCACTTTCACAAAAATTGTCTGCATTTGAAATTTGGCAGGAATCGGACAACGACCCAACCGGTGAAGTGGCGAGCACCACCAGACAGACATTGACGTTTTACGAATTAGACTTGGGATTGAATCATGTGGTCAGGAAATACGCAGAACCACTCGATGAACGGGGCAATCATTTGATTCCTGGTTGGTTTCGATCTGTTTTATTGCATTCGTGGAAACCTTGTTCAGAAATGATGCGCTGGTGTAATTATCGTTGCACAATTATGCTGTTTTGTCCGGGTATGCTTTACAAATGTTCTGTTACCGACCAATTTTTTCCATTATAGTCCCGGGCGGCAGCGAGGGTCCATCTGGTGTGCTGGTGTGTTGCGAGAATTATATTGTGTACAAGAACCTGGGCGATCAACCGGCAATCAGATGCCCAATTCCAAGGAGACGGGTGCGTTTATATTCGTTTTAGTTGATTTGGTGTTTAAAAATGCCCCAGAGTTCGCAAAAATGTCGACGTACCGATCATTACTATTTAGAACGACCTGGATGACCCCGAACATGGTATCATCATTACGTGCAGTGCAACGCATAAAACAAAAGTGAGCTTTTCCCTTTTTTCTCCTGCTGGAGGGAAATGAATAGTAATGTATGTTTGTCTGTCCTTTCAGTCAATGTTCTTCTTTCTCTTGCAAACTGAACAAGGCGATATTTTCAAACTGACACTGGAGAGCGATGAAGATATTGTGCGTTTGATTTCTCTCTTTTTATTTTTCTACATATTTTGGTGACAAATGTAGGCTTTTCGCAGGTGACCGAGATCAAAATCAAATACTTCGACAGTGTGCCGGCAGCGAACTCAATGTGCATTCTCAAAACCGGCTTTCTGTTCGTCGCATCCGAGTTTTCGAATCAGTAAGCGAACTTAAATTGTCATATTTCTCTTGCGTTGGCGATGACAATCAATTTTGTTTACATTTTCAACGCAAACGGGAACAATATTCTATTTTTTTCAACTTTTATGTCAACCTCAATTTTCTCTTGCACTGCTTTCCAGCTACTTGTACCAAATAGCGCGGCTGGGTGACGACGACGATGAGCCCGAGTTCTCGTCGCGAATGCAGCTCGAGGAGGGTGAAACATTCTTTTTCGCACCGCGACCGCTACAGAATCTGGTGCAAGTGGATGAACTCGAAAGTCTAGCACCCATCATGTCCGCCCATGTGAGTGTGGGGGCGTGTTGCGATCCACCCCTTTTATTCGTCATTGTTCCTCACTAGGGTTAGAGGTCGGGGGTATCCGACACCCGACAGCCGACACCCGACATCTGAAAATACCCGACACCCGACATTTGAGAAAAAAAGCCGACACCCGACAGTTCTAAAAAAACCCGACACCCGACATCTAGTTTTTGGAAAAAACCCGACACTTGTTCTTTTTGAAAAAAACCGGCAACTTTTTGCTCCTTCGCACTATTAGTGCAATTTTTTTGGATCAAGTGACTGAATTCAAGTATTTTCACACAAAATAAACACCAAAATGACACATTCTGCGTCTTCGGAAACATTTGGTTCGAAGAAAATTTTCTCTCAAAATTCTTTTCTCGGCAAAACGGATGTTTTGAACCGTAAGTGTCGGGTGTCGGGTCCCAAAAAACCCGACACCCGACACCTGGAGGCACCCGACACCCGACACCTACACTTTTTTGGCACCCGACACCCGACATCTCTCTAACGCTATTCCTCACCTGCGATGGTTTTGGGAAATCAAAATTTTTTCATAGATATTTATACCTGAATGTCGGGAAAACAACCAAGCTTGCACGGCGAAATGTTTTGCGCACTGTGTGTAAGTATGCGATGAAAATGATATCACGATACATTTGGTGGTGAACAAAACGAACATCAGGCCCAAAAATAATCCCGAAACACAGAAGTCGGCCTGCGCCTAAAAGCCAATTGATGTTGAGAAAGGCTGTGTGCTTGGCCTGGCTTAATGAGCAACCAGCAAAGACAAACCGGTTCGTTTGCTGATTGGTTGTATTCAATTGCAGATGGCCGATCTGGCCAATGAGGACGCGCCGCAGTTCTACGCAACCTGTGGACGTGGACCGCGCTCGTCAATGCGTGTGCTCAGACACGGACTTGAGGTTCGCTTCGCCTCCGTTGCTGTTGTTGTATTTTCTGGAAAAATAATCGTAGGCCTATTTAAAACCAATCAAAAAGAAATTATTTCTAACATAGGTGTCGGAAATGGCCGTCTCCGAACTGCCCGGTAGTCCGAACGCCGTCTGGACGGTGAAACGAAATATTGATGGTTTGTCTTTTGGTTTATTTGAATGCCAACTGAGAGAACATAGCCTGTGCTTTTTATAGGAGCATTACCGGAACCTTTTCCAGCTCATTATGACATTCACCTGGGCTTCAATCTATGCTAAAATAATTGGGGCTCGACATAAAGAGGGTGGAAAGTGACCATAGAAATGGCCAACTGTAGACAGTAGAAGCACAAGCAATGTTAAAAACGTGAAATAAATTGCAACGTTTGTGCAGATGACTACGACGCGTACATAGTGGTGTCGTTCGTGAACGCAACGTTGGTGTTGTCGATCGGGGAGACGGTGGAGGAAGTGACCGACTCGGGATTCCTGGGCACAACGCCGACGCTGTCCTGCTCGTTGTTGGGTGACGACGCGCTGTTGCAGGTATGCATGCTTGCTAGTTTGTAGTGCCCTGTTGGTTTGTAAAGGTTTCGGGCGTGTTAAAAAGTCGTGTAACTAAAACATACAGTTACTGATTGGTCCGACCGCGGTTTTGAAAGGGTCGCATTGATCAATGTTCTTCTCATGAAAATGTCGCACAAGAAAGAAGTATGCGTCAATATTTGGAGCATGCCAAGGCAAAAGTGTGGATTTATTTAATATTCGTTTCATTTGATTCATTCAATATTCGCCAAGAGTGTGATCATCTATAAACTGTAGCCTGGATGGGGACGGAACGGTCGCTTGCATTCGTACACCGTCAAGGAAAATGGATTTGACCATTCAAAAAAATAACCGAGTGAAACAACTAAAATCTGAGTGAAAGTGCCTGCTATAGGTGTACCCTGACGGTATCCGTCACATCCGAGCCGATCGTCGTGTGAACGAATGGAAAGCGCCTGGCAAACGCACCATATTGCGATGTGCCGTCAATCAACGACAAGTTGTGATCGCGCTGACTGGCGGCGAATTGGTGTACTTCGAATTGGATCAGGTTCGCGCGTTTGTTGCTTGCTTGTCGAAAAAAATTCTGTTCTGGTTTGGTTTGGTTTATTGCTCTCAGTGACGCATAAAATCATGCACGTAAATTAGTGATAGAAGCAAAGTTACAAGACCGGGTGGGACAATTACGGAAATGAAAATAGTTACAACACTGGTTATAACAAAACCACAGCAAAAAAAGCTACAAAAAGCGCCAAGGAGAGAGAAAGATCACGGACATCAGGACAGATCACAGGACATGTTAACAGAACTGAAAATTATGCATTAATCCTCGTCCTCGTCAAACGACAAATGTCGGGCTCAGAGGGCGCATATTGGGATCAGTCCATATTGTCAACAGTCCAGAACATATGGTGGGTTGGTGATTGTCCGTCACTTCCGTGTACCACCATTTAGCGACGTGGCTGGCGTCCCCAGGCTGACGTGAATGCGTATCGAACGAGACATCGCCATATACATCCCGTTGACCGCATCCGGACGCGGTGGCGATAGAGCCCTTCTGTTCTGGTCGGTATCAATTTGATGACTGATTTCTACGTGATCCATCTGGATTTGGCGATGATAATGTAAAGTCCATTGATTAGTTCGTATCTAATGTTTGTTTGAATGATCACCAATTCGATTACTAACATCAATCATGTGTGAGTCCTATGTTTTTTGATACAATGCCAGTGCTTGGTTCCATTGTACTTACTGCATTCACAGTCAGATGGTGCATCATTTGCGTGGTCGTGATTAAATCATCAGCCAGTTTCGGTTTGGACAATTTTGTGCTAAAGCAGTCCACTTAAAATGTCAGACTGGTCAACTGAACGAATACACCGAACGAAAGGACATGTCATCCGACGTGCTGTGCATGTGCTTAGCTGAGGCGAGTCATGGCGAGCAGCGGTCGAGGTTTTTGGCTGTTGGTTGGTTGACCGAAACATATATTTTGGATATTTTTCGTGTTTCTCGCTGTTACTTGTGCATAAATAAATATAGTTTTTGGTGTAAGCTGCCTGGTTTCAGGACGAACATTGCACGAGCTAGAAATTTTGGGGCAAGGCAGACATCTAAGATTTAAATGGCCACTCTGTACTCTGCATCCTGTTTAGAGATCGGGAGGGGTACCGGGCACCTACATTTTTGGGTGGCGGCACCAGACATTACCCGACCCCTAATCCTGTTCATAATTTTCGTGCAAGAGGCCATGCAAAAATGTTTTGCAAGCAACAGACAAGAACCAAACGTAAACGTGTTAAAGGGCTCGGGACGCAACTGAAGGAAGGGCGGCAGAGCACAGTGTTATACCTCATTGGAAAGCACTGTGGCAGCATATGTCACGCACAAATGTTAAGCTCCTTAGCGATTCGCTATCTCTTGGTAGAGCGACTTTTCGTTCCAGAAAAAAGTGAATTTTTTCACAACTTGAAGCGACCGGTGCAGAAACCCCAAAGGAGTTGAAAGCCAAGCAACACGTGGATGCGACTACTACAGCTTCTGAATAACTCATCATGAGAACTTCAGTCGCTCAAAGCATTGCTTCACTCGGTGAGGGAGCGAAACGTTCCAAAAATCGGCCACATTTTTCGAAAACACAAGTTTGTCTCTAAATTTTGAGGCCGCGCTTTGTGTTGCAGAAATGAAAATGCAAAGGGAAAATTGAGCGCTTTCGAAAGTACCAGAAAATAAGGTTTTTAAATTTGGAAACACTTAGGTAGCGGCGTGACAGTCCGAAAAAGACTTAAAAATTGCGCCTAAACTGCATAGTTGCATTCATTGACGGAAATGTGATGTAGCTAAGCCACGTATTGCATTGCTTTGGAAACGAGAAAGTCAGATAAACGCACAGTCCAACAATCTAGACGAGTTTCAAGACTTCAAACTCCATGGTCCTGCTGCTGCAGCCATGCCAACCTGACTAGGATATTTGCCTATAAGTCGTTACTCTTGAGGACTATTGCACATTTGACAGCATCAAACGATGTAGCTTCGAAGTAGCTATCGAACGATATATGACATGCCCATACTATCTTTTACTATGGACAAGAAACGGTCAAAATTCAGAAGTCGCACACGGTGACGTGACGGTTCATTCCAGAATCGTCAAAAAAATCGTCAATTTTTTAGCCTCTGCCCTTAAGCGTAAGCATTTATTGGGGCTTGTTATATATCGTTCGAAAGCTACTCCCGAGATACAATGTTTGGTGCTATCAGATTTACAATAGCTGTTAACAAGAAGTTTTTATAGCTGAATATCATATTCAAGTTTGTATGGCTGCCCCGAAAGATCTGTAGACCTTGGGGTCTTCGGACCTTGATAGGTTGTTAAACCAGACGTTTCTCTCAATTTTTTGTTTCGAATCCGATACAATCTGTGGCTTTTATATGTCGCAATTCTGGTGATGAATGTAACCGCCTAGTTTAGCGGCAATTTAATGGATTTTTAGGCCTGTCACGGAGCTAGCCATGGGTTAAAAAATTTAAAAACCTTATTTTTGGTACTTTCGGCCATGCTCTATTTCCCCATTGTAATCTTATTTCCGCAGCGCTGAGCGTGACTTCAAAATTTAGAGACAAACTTGTCTTATCGAAACATAAGGCCGATTTTTGGAACGTTTCGCATCCTCACCGTGTGAAGCAATGGTTTGAGCGACTGAAGTTGTCATGATAAGTTATCCAGAATCTGTTGTAATCTTATCCACGTGTTAATTGACTTTCAACTCATTTGGGGTTTCTGCACCGATCGTTCCAATTTGTGCAAAATTTCACTTTTTTCTGGAACGAAAAGTCCCTCTACCAAGAGATAGCGAATCTCCAAGGAGCTTAAAATTTGTGCGTGACATAGGCTGTCGGAATGCTTTCCAACGGTATGTAACAATACGTCCTGCTTCCCTTCCTTCGGTTATGTCCCGAGCCCTTTAATTAATTTTTTCGTCGTTTCTTTCTTCACAAAATAAATTATAGTCCATCCATCAGCTCATGTCACTTTGTGATGCTGCTGGCCGACTTGTTCCCTTCCTCCACGTTCTAATGAAAGAGAAATTGAGTTTCCGAAAAAAATTATTTTTGCTCTAAAATTATGATTTTTATGAAATCGACGTGTTTTGTCCGTTTTAATTTAATTTTATTTTAATTTTGATCCAATTCAATCTTTTTCGACCCATTTCATCATTTTTTCAGTTTTTTTGCAAAATCGGTCACATTCAATTTCTCTTTAATTAGAACGTGGAGGAAGGGAACAAACCAGCCAGCAGCAACACAAAGTGAGCTGGTGGACGGACTATACATGGAACAACAGCTTTCTGCAAAATCCGACGTCATCAGCCGCACGGCATAGCAACTCCCGATAGTAATAGTTTTCCAACCTTATTTGTGATGTTCAATTCGCCAAGTCTTCGCTCTGCCTGATACAACGATGGCAGACTTATCGATCTTTTGAAGGTTTGGTGTCTACCAGAAGACGGTAGACTGTGAAATCAAATGATCGCCATCCCAGTCGTTGCCGTGATTGCAGGCCTGTCCGACCGCACCGTTCGCATCATCTCGCTGGACCCGTCCGATTGTCTGGCCCCGTTGTCGATGCAAGCCCTGCCCGACACACCCATGTCGTTGGTGATCGTCGAAATGGGCAGTGATGAACTGGCGGGCGCACATCACACCATGTTCTTGAATATTGGATTGGAGGTGGGCTGCGGATGAAACGGCGCTATTTTGGACATTACTGGGCAAAAAGTGCTGTCATGGCCCCTCTGTTTTGTTCGTGACGCACCAAAACAACCGTGGTGGATCGTTCCTTCTCTTGCAAAGAGTTTTTTTTTGGAAAATGGCATTTCGAGATTTTGTGCAAACCAGCCTAGAGCACATGAGCAAGGCGAGAAACACGTGGTCACTATCTACATAAACGTCGCATAAGTGTCTTCGTCAAGATGGATAGCGAACGGCAGAATATCAATATCCGTTCGGGAATAGCTTGCTAGCCATGTGGAGTCACGGAATTAAAGCATGAAATGACTAGTGTTGCAGAACGGTGTGCTGCTGCGCACAGTGCTCGACTCGGTGACGGGCGATCTGAGCGACACGCGGACGCGGTATCTCGGCACAAAACCCGTCAAACTCTTCAAAGTCAACATGCAGGGCAGAAATTCGGTTGGGTTGATGTAAAGTTATTGAACTTTGTTGAAAACAAATTTGAACCGGTTAAGTTGCCATTGGTTGATTTTAAAAATGGTGGAACAACCTCCTCACATGAGAGTTTGTAAAAGGGTACAAATGGTTTTTAAAATTGGACGTTTCTAACTGATTTGTAAATATTAACGCCGCCGCAGGTTTTGGCAATGTCCAGTCGCAGTTGGCTGCTGTATTTCCATCAGAACCGTTTCCATCTAACGCCACTCAGCTATGACCCGTTGGAGTATGCCGCTGGCTTTGCTTCCGAACAATGTCCAGAGGGTGTCGTCGCTATTGCTACCAATACTCTCAGGTTGGGTGACTTTATGGGCTTTGGGAGGTAATGTGTTTTTCGTTTTGGAATGTCGTATGAAATTAAAGGAGGGTCGGTAGACTAAGGCTGATTGACAGACCGCCGTTTTTTTGTATGACACTGCACGTACGGATATGTATGCAGGTGTGTCTGTAGGTGGTTGGGAACGACATTTTCGATCATTAATACGCTGGCCTATCCTCTTTTTTTGTGACATGATCTGGACTCGCCATAAACCATAGACTACTTAGGGTTCCACGTTACTTTCTAGGATATTATTTGCAGTTAAACATGGCACGGCCACAAATAAGATGGATTGTGCCGAGTAGTCAACCAGCCGTGCGTGATTATTATTTGCCCGTATAACTTTGTCCTTCTGCAGAATTCTGGCTCTGGAGAAATTGGGCACGATTTTCAATCAACTTTCGCACGAACTGAAAATGACCCCTCGGCGGATGGTGGTGCATCAAGAAAGTGGGCATATGATTGTGCTGGAGACCGACCATAATGCGTTCACCAATGACACGAAACAACAGCGGAAACAACAGATGGCTGAGGTGGGAGATAGTTCGGTTTTGTTTGACTGATTCCTTTTGTGATGGCTGAATTGTGGCATGTTATCAAAACTGGTTCGGATTGGATCTGCGTCTTGTCACGTTTATAACATGCCTGCGTTTGTTTGTTGTCTTACGTAGGTGATAACTTGCACTTGAATAACCACTCGGGATCGAACCGACCGATAAGCTTGAGCATAATAGAGCCCAAAGTCCATAGATCATAACGTCTGGTTGCTGTGCCCCAACACAGGAAATGGTCGAACTGGCGGGCGAGGAGGAACAAGAGCTGGCAGCCGAGATGGCGGCGCAGTTTCTGCAAGAGGACCTGCCCGAATCGCAGTTCGGTTCACCGCGTGCCGGTGCTGCAATGTGGGCATCAGCCATCAGACTCATCAATCCGGTCAATGGCACCACGTTACAGTTGTACAGTCTGCCGCAGAATGAGGCTGCGTTCAGGTGCGTTGGTTGAATGGGTGCTTCATCTGATTTAATTCTGATTGATTCTGGACGAATTAGGAGATCTGACAGTGATGGAACATTTTCTGTGTCTTTTCTCGGGTGTAAACCTTTGAACAGTAAACGTTAATGATATCATGATTGTAGATGCAAGTTGAGTTACATTGTTAAAAACTTTTACTCTGACAATACTTTCGGGAGAAACTTTTCAAACGCGCTGCCTGATCCGTAAAGCACATCATGCGCATGTTAGCTGCAGCGGTCACGTGACTACCAACCATTAACACACATGTCTAACGTAGTGATTTGCGAAATGCTACGAAACTCCGCTGGCTGCGTGCGCTTTACGGATCAGGTAACGCGCTTGAAAAGTGCTCCCAAAAGTATTGTCACAGTATAGTCCGTCCATCAGCTCATGACACTTTGTATTGCTGCTGGCTGGTTTGTGTTGCCTTCCTCCACGTTCTAATGAAAGAGAAATTAAGTGGGACCGATTTTGCAAAAAAAAACTAAAAGGTGATAGCATGTGTCGAAAATGATTGAATTCGATCAAATTTAAAATCAAATGAAATTAAAATGGATAAAACACGTGAATTTCATAAAAATCACAATTTAGGAGCAAAATTAATTTTTTTCGGAAACTCAATTTCTCTTTCATTAGAACGTGGAGGAAGGGAACAAGTCGGCCAGCAGCATCAACAAGTGACATGAGCTGATGGACGGACTATACACACGTGTAATTTGCAAGTTATTCTCTCGGTTATCGGTTTTGACGCGTAAAGTTTCAGTTGAAATTTCGCATCATAAAAGTAACAATCAAGCGGGTAATAATCGACAATAAATGGTCATCAATGTTTGCAGTGTATCAATTGTGCAATTTGCGTGTCAACCCGAGGCGCAGTTCGTGCTGGTTGGTGTTGCGAATCGATTGCGACTGCGTCCCCGTCATCTGGCCGGTGGCTTCATCTACACGTTCCTGTTGCCGTCGCAGGGCAATCATATGGATCTCATTCATAAAACACCCGTCGAAGAGGTCCGTTTTGCCCGTGGCTTTTCTTCCTATTCAAATGTTGTGAGTGGGCCATGTCATCGCACCCCGCTCACGTGTGCGTCTGTGAAGCGTCTTCTATGACCAGCTGGTAAGTTGGCTGAGACTGCAGGGGGAAGTGCAAACACACAATTTGTATAAAAAGTATTTGTCCTTTGGTCTTTTGAACCCGATGAGAGTTTGATGTGAATACGTTGATCTGATCGTCTGCCCGATCCCTATTCAAGATTTGATGAACAGTTTTCCAATGACAGGCAGTGAACGCAATCTGCCCGTTCCGTGGTCGAGCCTTGATCGGTGTCGGTCGTCTGCTTCGAATCTATGACTTGGGCAAAAAGAAGCTGTTGAAGAAATGCGAGAATAAGGTCCGTTTGTGTGTGTTTTTTGATATCCAAACTAGATCTGCTGTAAGTGGTTTACTGGGTACCTACATAAGTTCGGTATCTCACGTCTGGTGGATTAATGTCATTACAGCGGGTTGGAGCACAAGATAAAAACCTACAAGGCCCCATCATGCAAACCGCAGTTATGTGTAGTAACACAACGCCAACAAGAGCCCTATTCGAAGGTGGCAGAGTAGTGACACATTCATATTAGTTGGGGCCGTTGTCCTACGGTGCCCGGACATGTGCAGACAAGTTTGATTTTAATGCCAAGATGGCCGTTTATGGTCCAAAATGGTCAAGTTTTCCATACTTTTACAAACACGCCAAAAGGTAATCCTTTTAAGGACTGTCTTGGCTTGGCATAATTTTGACCTATTTTTACGCCCCTAATTTTGACCTTTGGACCAATACCCCCAAACTGTCATACCCGGCCAGCTGACTACTGATGTCTGCAGAGCTGGACCTCTCCAGGTGTCTATGTCCATTACCCCGCGCGTATTGAGCTGTCAATATTGGCACTCTTGCCTCTCTATATCTATCTATCTATGTCCATTAGGGCTCCACCAGATAGACCCGAAACCCGAAACATAATTTTTTTCTATGTCCATGTTTCGGGTTTTGGAAAAAAACCCGAAACACAAAGCATGATAATCGAAAATGTTTCGGTCTTGCCACTTAGCTGACGTGCACAATTTATACAGTCAGTCGAAACATTTTCGATTATCATGCTTTCGGGTTTCGGGTTTTTTTCAAAACCCGAAACATGGACATAGAAAAAATTTATATTTCGTGTTTCGGGTTTCGGGTCTATCTGGTGGAGCCCTTACGCGGACCAACTGCATCACTGATGCGCGCAAACTACTGTACATTACCCCCTGGCGTAAATTCAACGAATCTCAAATAAAGTTATCCACACTTACTCTTCCTTGTTTGTTATGAATAAAAGAAGGATAATTTAATAAGGCGGCTAGTTAACTCAGATTAAAACATGCATGCCGCAGTGCCCTGTCCACCCCACCACACAAGTAGCTTATAATAAATGCAATGCAATAACAAGAAAGTTTACTTTTACGCGTGTTTTCCTCCGCTTAGAAGAGCTTGTGTACATTTCATTTCTAATCATTCTCTTTGGTTAACGCACAGTCAGTTGCGTTGCGTGACCTGGATTAGTTCTGCTTTTGCACTTTCAATTTGTATGTACCCTTTGCCTGTATGTGACCATGCATAGGTTGTGTTATCCGTTGGCATAAACTTGATACTATACTACCTGTCGTCGTTGTGTGTTTTGCTATGCATGATGGTACTCGTGCGTGATGCATGCGACATAACAGTTTCAGCTGGCTGAATCCTATAATTTGGAGGTTCCAACTTCGATGCGGTTTGTCCATGAAAGAGAGTCAAATACAGCCGGACTGTTGGACGTTCAATACACCGCTTAATCATACCTGCAGGGACACAATCGAAGCGACCGGCATACTTTGGCTGTTTGCCTGAACAGTGCGACCGCGCTGTTTTATTGCGCTAAAACAGCAGTGAAGTGCGCCGGCTTTCCGCCTAATTAATACCATAGCAACGATGCGCGCGTGCTACGTTGTGCACATGATTGAAAAGTCGGGGCAGTGTAGTTCCTGGGGGGGAGGGGGGACCCCCCCTCGGGTACGTCTGTTCCCCCTCCGAGGTACGCCTGCCCCCACTGTTCCCCCTCCGGGTACGTCTGCTCCCCCAATTTTTTCCTAAAATGGGCAAATTTAGGCCTAAAATAGGCATTTTTAGGCCAAAAATAGGTAAACTAGGTGAAACCTCAAAAAACACGCCAAAATACCCTTTTTATAGGGGATTTTTCGCAAAAGAAGGCAAAAATAGTCCAATTTTTCGACCTCAAAAATGACTTTTTTCCGTCCCCCCAAATTGGGACTTCCCCCCCCCCTTCCCCCCCAGGTAGGTACGTCTGTTCCCCCTCCGAAAATAGTGGAGGGTACGTCTGTTCCCCCTCCGGACCAGGAACTACACTGAGTCGGGGTAATGCATATAGATGCGGATAGCCGGATGGTTAAAGCCCGTCATGGGCCAATAATTACACAGTCCACACGGACAGGCGTGCACGTGAGTTTTCTACTCCATGTCAGCTCCAGTACCCTCATCAGATTGAGCTCCTTGGGACTATCAAAGTTTGGTGGGTATTCTACTATCCATGCACAATCTCGTTCAAGTCAGGATTTGCAAGGCCCCAGAATCTGCCGAACAGTGTGTCGGTTGCAGAAGTCTGTCAGACTCAGCACGAAGAAAGCTGTACACGTACAGCAGTGCTCTAAGCTGACTTTTGCCCGTACGCAGGTATCATACCTCGTTTCACTAATTAAACAAACATGCATAACAGTTTACTTGTTTGACGCAATGAAGCATGAGCACATCGCGCAAGGTATACATGTGATAATGCAAATACCTGTGTATGTATTTGCCTGTGGACGCTGGCCTTTGTGTAAAATATTTGACTGGCGAAGACACCTCTTCTGCTTTTCGCCTCATTACTGTTAGTTACCTAGGCGAGCGTCAGGCTGAATGCAGGTATGCAGTTCCGACACAATTAGCATCTTAAGTCTATGTCTCGTCACATTACCTCGCATGATATTTTCGTTCTATTATACCCGTATCAGGAAATTTGGCGTCCGCTGCTGCTACAATCTGCTGCTTTCACCAACAAACTGTTCCCCAGTCGGTGCTGCGTCCGCTGACGTCAATATTGAGTCCAGCCAGACCACGCACCACTTGTCTTGATTTCATGGATTTGTGGCAAGCGCAACGCCATAAGCGTCTTGGTGCACATCTGGTCCCGTCAGCTCACAATGACATCAGAACGCTGCTGCGCACGACATTATTTTGCTGAAAAACTGCATTCTATTGAGGAAGGTTCCAAGGCATCGAAAAGGTGCCGTCATGTGTTCAGATGTTTGACATTCGTCACGTGTTACCTCAATTGTAGCGCATTTGCAACAATATCTGGTTCGCACACTTTCAAGTTCCACTTCGTCAGAACGCTTAATACATTCCCATGTGTCGCTTTTCGTTTTCGCACACATGGGTGGTGGTATTGCGTCTTAGCACGTTTCCGTACACTGTTCACGTATCTAACAAACATTCACACTTGTTGTCGACAAATGTGTGTAGGGGAGGGAGCCCTGCGCGCGCATTATATTCTCGCGACCGCAGCTGCTTTTTCTTAATGACGCCCGCACACGGGAGCGCTTCGACTTCGTGGGACTGTTTCTTTGATTAAACACAGCGGTATTTATATGTGCGAAAGGTTCTGCAGTCATTTCGTTAGTTTATCCGCGGCACCACCTCGAGTAAGACAGCGCAGGCGGCTGCAGCTGTCTGTTTAGTGCAGTAGTTCCGCTGAGGGGCACCTTTCAGATGCTGTACCTGTGCGTATCAACCCATACATCTGTGGGACCCACGTAACATGGACGCCGTCACACAGATGGGACTGTTGTTGCGCGCTGTGTCTTATTCCATTTTACAAGTATGACTATGACGTGATGATGGCACTATACTATAGGTTCATGCCACCAACTGAGTACGGTGTCCATCCGCTCTGCCCTTCTCTTTATCACCTTTACATGAGACCCACCTTGTAGCCCATTGGCGTATATGTATGTCCAGAGTGCCCCTGCTGGGTGTTTGGCGCTTGTTTGAGTGTGTTTTATGAAAAATGAAATATTTATGAGCACAAACTATTTTATTCAGCCACTTGTAGCATTGTGCTGTGCCTTGTTGCAGAGCCCAGCTCATTCTGGGCTGCACCTGCTACCCGTGTACTTTTGGAAACTATCCTATCTAATTCACCATGTTCTTGCTTAAATCTCAGTTTTGAAGATGCTCTTTCAGACGGGGATCATACACCAATTACTCACAATGAATCTAACCTCATCATCCACCTCTGCCCAATGCCGTTGGATCGAGTCAACAACACCGATTTATTGGCCGTACCTGATCATTTCAATTGCCCTCAACCTACTGGTGGTGCTCACGAACGCCATTCTCGTTTTGGCCATTCTTCTCCAACACCGTCTTCGTAACGATCTCGCGTTCGTTTGTCTTTTATCCGCATGTCAGCTGGTCGTTGGACTTGTCGTTATCCCGCTGGACATTGCCCAATTGACGTCAGACTGGCCGACAACGATGCCACCGTGGTTGTGCCGAACGTGGCTGATCAGTGATCTGTGGCTCATTACCCTCATTGCCACATGTGTGCTTCTCATCACCATACATCGAACGGCTGCTCTGATGCAGCCGTTAGTCTACAAAACGACCGTCTTCGCCCCGCATCGAACGCAGAAAGCGTGCTGCATTACCATCTTTGTCACGTTCGTGGCTGTCGTAATGCCCCATACTCGGTACTTGGAAGCTACGAGCGGACTCAGAGATAGAGACCTGTCCGGCGACTATTGCTACGGATGCAGTCTGCTCTACAGCTCGCGCTACTACCGCATCTACGTTCTTTGCAGTGCACTGTTGGTTCCATTGCTGCTCATGTCGGTGTTGTGGATGTACATCTGTCACCTGGTGCGTGACACTCGGCAACGAATAGCCGTCACCAAATCCGGCGGCCGACCTCCACCGTCACGCTCCATACAAGAACTCGCAGCGAATGTCGTTCGTCGTATTCGCAAATCGTTCCGTATGCGCTCGCAGTCGGCCACTGAACATAGCGGACGAGGCGGACCCGCATCGGCAATGTCCACAAGTGCGCGTTCAGCGGCAATCGCACGGCGTCAGCCAACAGTGCAACGGGATGACATTCATCGAAACATGTATGCTGCCCGACGTACCGATCCGCTTATGGCCAGCATACGACGGCTGCGTAAAAAATCCGATCCCACGTCACCGACATCCTCAGCAGTCAGTGACAAAGCAAAACGCCCGCCCCTTCTCAGACAGTCTGAATGTGGCGAACGTGTCTTTGATGCCGATAAACATCAAGAATCGACAGAATCCCGTCTGTCTGGTCATGTTCTAAACCCCGTTGCGGAGGAAAGTTCGCAGCTTGGAACCCCCGATGTTGAGCTGGCGCCCTGTTCGTCCAAAACCAGTCTGAGACAAGTCAGACAAATGCGCCAAGAAACTTCGTCCCCGCATAACCGACAGCAGAGACTGTCGTACCCACAAGGATTCAGTGCGCAACGCCCGACGAGCACACCAGAAATCACGATAACGCCGGAAATGATTGAACGCTACAACGCCATCCATCGCAACAAGTACGGCTACAAACGTCAGGACGCGCTCGCGGTCAGCATCCGTCGATTGCGAACCGGAGATGCGGTGGCCCGTGAGGAGGATGAGGACACCGATTCGCCGATGATTCGAAAGGCGAAGAACGCGTTGTCGATGCTCGATTATCGAAAGGCGATGAGTTTCGACTTTGATGATCGCCGGATGGCCACCGGCTGTCGTCGCGACATTGAACAGGCTCGTCGCTCCCCCGTCACACCAGTCGAGTTGCGTGCCCCCACAACCGAACTAGAAAAAGTAGTGAACGATACGAGTTTGCCCTCGCTGACTGCTGTCGTAGCCATGGACAGGCGCGTGTCGCACTTGGTCACCCGATCGCATGCCATCAGTCTGCCGTCGTTCCAGAAGGCGTTCAATGCTGAACTAGCGATCTCAAAAACGTTCCTGATCATAATCGGTGTGCTGATCGGGTTCTGGCTGACGACCATCGTCGTGTTCCTTTGTATGGCCACAAACAAGCCGATACCGGTCACGACGTATTTGGCGGCCAGCTGGTTGCGCTATGTTGGTGCCATCGCGGTGCCAGTGTGCTTCATCGGTGTCTACAATCCCGCTCGTCAGGCTGTCAAACTGTTGTTACGCTGTTCGTTCAAACAAATCACCGACCCCTCCACTGAGACGTAATGCGCACCCTGTTTCGATGTTCTATGTATTTTTATAGTAAGTTGCGAGTAATGCTTGAATCTTGACTTGACTCGTGTAGAATAATCAAGTGATTCTTACCAACTTCAATTCGTTGCTTCTAACTCATACCAGTGCTTCTTTATTTGCACAGTGTTCATGATATTCTCCACATATCTACTGGAAGGCTACAGCAATCAAGTACAATGAATATAACGTATGTACCTGTGTAGTACTCAGTATTTTATAAGATCGAAAGTACACAGAAAGATAACTCAGTATGCGCGCCGCAATCCTCTGAATCAACTACAAGCTGAGCTTGAACTACGTCTTTACTAATGAACCAAAAGCCACCATTCACTAAAAAGCGCCTGGTCACGGCACATCAAAAGACCAGCAAAGTATTACAATTGCAATACAGATCTATTGATCATGATGAATTGTACGAAAATGATGAATGACCAAGCCCGCGTACAGTCTATAGCTTTGTAAATAACAAAATCCAGGCACAATATTTCCGCTGCACAGAGTATCTGGCAGATCGCGGGAGCAGGTAGACGGTAACCAATTGCCCCGATCGCTATTGCGCAGGTTTTTTCCACAAAAATTGATCATTTATCAGCAATTTTTGCTTGTAGATCATCAAAAGTTTCGTTTTACGCGCGATTACTGTAAATTTTAAATCAAAAATATCTGGTTTAGCATCAAAACGCACCAAACGAACACGAAAATAGTGGTAAAATATCATATTACCCCATTTGAAAATGAAGCACCAGATTTTGCCATATGTGCCAGTGACTCACTAAAACACACCGTATTTTCATGTGTATAACGACCGTTCGGTATGTTTACAGCACCTGCCCTACATGATCGTCGGTCTGCAGTCGATGGGTCAGCGAATCTACGTGAGCGACATTCAGGAGTCGATCCATGTCGTTCGCTACAAACCACACGAGAATCAACTGATCATATTCGCTGATGATCTGGCGCAGCGATTCGTCACATCCACATGTGTGCTCGACTATGACACGATGGCTGTCGGTGATAAATTCGGCACCATCGCTGTGGTCAGTTCATCAGCGCCATTCTACGTTATGATGTTGCACCCTCTTCATAGTGGGAAGATTGGGACCCGGTATTTTCGGTCACGAATATTTTCACTGCATATGGATTGTTAGATAGGGAACCAAACCATCGGTCACATGGAGGGCCCTCGATAGGGACGATGCAGAGCACTGTTCGTTATTTTTGTGTGGTTGTATAACCTGAATTTTTTATTCGATTGGTGTGTCTTAATTATGGAAACCGAGCCTGTCTGTTAGAACAGTCGTTACAATAAGACAGCCACATTGGTTCTGATACGTTTTTACCGGCGATTACTCAATGCTGCTGTTTTTTAATCGTTTGTCAATGATAATTAATTCTTCAGTATCATGTGTCAGCCATAATTATGGAGCGTTTTTTTGCAGCTGCGCTTGCCCCCGGGCATATCTGACGATGTGCAAGAGGATCCGACTGGCGTACGTGCATTGTGGGACAAGGGCATATTGAACGGAGCATCCAACAAGGTAGGGAAAGGCAACTTGCACCGGTGTTGTTTCCGGGAAAGTCAGTTTGCTCTCGAAATTCAACGTAGTAGCAGAACATCCGAAGTAGAATTTACTGGAAACTTTCGAGACGCACCATTACGTTCACCATAAGCTGGCAGGCCAAACGACAAAACGTCATACATTTTACTTGCCACCACCACCCCCTCCCTGTTTGCAGTGCGAACTAATCGCAACGTTCTACGTTGGTGCCGTCGTGACGAGTATGCAGAAAACGACGTTGATCCCGGGCGGGTCGGACGCGCTCATCTACTCGACCATTTCTGGCTCGATTGGCGTGCTCGTGCCATTGAATTCACGCGAGGTTCGTTGTTTGTGTCTTGTGGCAGCTGAATCTGTTTTGCATTTATGAAACTGGTTCAGCACGCAGCAGACATCTGTCAGTATTGCTCAACCCAGTGTTTTATGTCTCGTTTTTGTCTGACAAAAAAGGTGCTCTAAACTCATGGCCGAAATATTGTTTCGTCGTTCAGGACTTTGAGTTCTTCCAACATCTGGAAATGCACATGCGCGCCGAGCTGCCGCCGTTGTGCGGTCGTGATCACGTGGCCTACAGATCATTCTATGCGCCCGTTAAGGTGGGTGATGCGTGTGAGGTGGTCGGGTAATTGGTGCACACAGCTTGTATTGTGAAAAATATTGTTTGGTAGTTGACCACGGCCTGCTGTTGTCTTGGCGACGAACAGATTCGTGCATAATTCGAACGTTTTTACTGACAGTCTCTAATTCTTTCCCGACATTTACCATAAGTGCACTTTTACACCACTCCGATTCATATTTATCAACAACTCAATTGTAACAGCGCATGAGATCGATCTCCAAGTTTGACTTGTACATTTGTCCATTTTCAGGGTGTGATTGACGGCGATCTATGCGAACAATACAGCTTATTGGATGTGAGCAAGCAAAAAAGCGTCGCTGAAGGTCTGGACAGAAATCCATCCGAGGTACGCCAATTGAAAAAAAGCAATGTTGC
Organism: Rhynchonema sp. JSB1_4; assembly: GCA_030248065.1. Classification (NCBI taxonomy): domain Eukaryota; kingdom Metazoa; phylum Nematoda; class Chromadorea; order Monhysterida; family Xyalidae; genus Rhynchonema; species Rhynchonema sp. JSB1_4. Next base: position 84,329 of record JASAMV010005069.1, read on the forward strand.
GATGAATTTGAAAATATTTTGCACAAAATTTCAGGTAGCCAAAAAGCTGGAGGACATTCGAACTCGATACGCGTTCTGATCACAAATAATCTATGACCACTTTTTCTTGTTGATTTTGATTTTTTGTGTTAGTTTTCTTCTGTTATCATGTCAGTTGTGGTATTCCATCATGCCGTGTTACAACAACTATATTCTCGTCCTTATGCTATGTCTGCCTGTGCGTACGGGGTTCACAATGTTACATTGCGTTTTTTTGGTGTGCGTGTTTTATGCGTTTTTTCGTGTTTGTAATTAATTGGCCGACCTGGTGGCAGGTTGGGTAACCTTTGCACAGTTTTGTGTTGGCTGCTTAATTGCCACACGCAATCTGGTCCAATTACAGAAAGTGACGCACTGGTGCATTTGGGATTGCCTTGAGGTGCACCCTGTGAATACGACACTGTCGGGCAAAGGTGTAGCACCCTCGTTATGGTGTCCCCTCCCATGTTATCGATTGTTTGGGTGTATACATGCGTACCAGCTGTGGACACATACAACCTGGGCCCCAAAACAAAAAACGTCATGTGCGGAACGTAAGCCACGTGGAAAATATTGTCACGACTTCTGAATATGTATAGTGCTCCGCTATGTAGCATTCAGCCGCAAATGTGAAGTTGCGTGTGTGTACCCACACGCTCAGCAAGCCACCTGGTAAAATTCCGTTGTTAAAATTTCCTGTTGTGTTTTTCTCCTGTGTTGTTTTTCATTATCGTTTTTCTGTTTTGTTGTCCATGCCTGTTAGCGTGAATGAATAAAGGTACAAAATGACTGTGACAACGTTTAATGGGCTTTTTTTCGCAGAAGTATTGTTCTTATCTGACCGATTCACCTTTTACGGTGTTGGCAGATTATTTTTATGTGTCTCCATTTTATGCGTTTCTGTAAACAGTCTGTTTGGCCACGAAAATGTTATCGTGAGTCCCTAACAACGTTGGTGGTAGGATAATGCGCACCTGGGTCAATTGTTGTGTCAACTATGCTACTGAGCAACATCTGGGTCTTAGTTTTAGGGTTTTTTTGTGACTGGCTCTGTCGATCGAACACAATTTTATTGACAGTAATGTTTCATTTGATTTCAGGGATAATATTTCGCTTGAGCGTAGGTTCTGTGCACATTCCATTCTTAATCAGACCTCAATTGGTTCATCAAACGCAACAATCATGTCTGAAAAACCAAAGTACAAAGTCGGTAAGTGACAAATGGGCTCAGGACCAGAGTTACAGTGCACCGAATTATTTCGAATTGCGTTCTAAAAATCTATTCGATTTATTGGCAAAAACGTGCCAAGTTTTGCTGTCGGTTGCGGCCACATAAAAGGTGTTAGAAGAATTTGAAAAAAATTTTCGGTCTAGTACATCCAGCGTTTGGGAGCTGCTTGCACTCCGGCTTATATTTGAGCTCTGGTTTGGGCGCAAACGTTAGCCTGAACCGCTGTTGGTTCGATCTGGTGACGTATCACAGCAGTGTTTCCATATTCCACTTCTGGATGAAACAACCACCGATTTTGTAGCGGATATAAAACTGGCGGATTTCGGCCGCAAGGAGATCATAATGGCCGAGAACGAGATGCCGGGTCTGATGGCCATGCGTGCCAAGTACGGACCGTCGAAGCCATTGAAGGGCGCGCGCATCGCTGGATGCCTACATATGACCGTGCAGACTGCGGTGCTCATCGAAACATTGCAGGAATTGGGCGCAACGGTTAGGGGTGTCAAGAGTATCGTGTTGGAAATAAAGTAAAACTACGCCAACACGAGCCCGATTTCGGAGCTGGCAAAATGGTGAAACATGAAACATTCATGACGTGGCTGCTGATTTGGGAAACGTTACACGTTGTGGCATACAACATGGAGCATGATGATTTTCTCTTTCTTTGCGTTTTGCAAGTTCACCACCTCCGAAATCGGGCTCGTGTTGGCGTAGTTTGCCTATACGTTCTTGTCCTTTTAACTCAGTATGATGATTATTATGGCGTTGCCATTTTGCTGTTCGCCGTCCGTTTTTTTGTTTGGTGCGTGGAGGGTCATTCGAACAAACGAAACATAAGCCTTGTACAAATTAACCATCTGCCAAATGTGCCTGACCATTCAGGTTCAATGGTCATCGTGCAACATATTCTCCACGCAAGACCACGCAGCGGCAGCGATAGCAGCGACGGGCACACCTGTGTATGCGTGGAAGGGGGAGACCGATGATGAATATATGTGGTGTATAAAACAGGTGGATTGGTTGGGATGCATGGCATGGAGTTTGGTCAGACGGAGTGTACACGTGCAGTCCACTCTCACTTTGACGTGACACTCAATAACGGAACCATCTATGTATGTACATAGTGTAGATTTTTTGAACGGTGTGTTTTCTCCAGTTTGCAGTTAAGCCTTAGGTTGCCACATTGTAGCTTCATACCTACTGACCGAAAATGATGGGTCAAGACTATGCCGTGCGTTATCTCCACTTTGTTCTACTATTTTATGTCGAAGCTGAAGTTCATGGCACTGATGATACCGTCCGCCGATGCCTGAACTGGAAAATCTAACCATTCAAATGATTACAGACACTACAATGGCCGGATGGCAAGTATCTTAACATGATTTTGGACGATGGAGGGGACTTGACCAACTTGGTGCACGAAGAATACCCACAATTATTGAAGGTTGGTGTCCCGTTTCGAAATTCGACTTTGATGCGAAACGCACCACTGTTGCACCATTAATTTGTTGTCACAGGACATCAAAGGCTTGTCAGAGGAGACCACCACCGGGGTGCACAATTTGGAGAAGATGCACAACGCGAAGAAATTGATGGTGCCAGCAATCAACGTCAATGACTCGGTCACCAAGGTTGGTCGCGATGATCCGCTTCGTTGTCGTCCACAAAAAACAATGTTATTGAACTTATCCAGCAAACAGTAATCTGAAAATGTTTTAGAAATTGGTAAATTAGTTTGATCTGATTCTGCGCCGCAATTCCTCACTTGTTCCGCTCGACAAGTGCACAAAACAAAATATGTATAGTGTTTCCTTTTTATGCAAGTCAAAGGAAACAAGCTACCCCACGTTATAACTCAACTCCAGTTTGGGGTCGAGATTTCAGAAACCAATGAAAGAGATTAAGAATGTGTCCTTGTTAATCCAAGCACGTGCACGACACAGCAAACATGGTGAAATGTTTCATTGACATGCTGGCAGCGCACACGTGCAAAGCTCACAGCGAGCATGTGAAACATTGTTGTTGTTAGATTCCACAGGCAAACTTTGACACGTTTTTGCCAGCTGCCTGATTGAATCGAAATTGTAATCTCGACCTCAACTAGAAGTTCAGTTATAACACGGGCCCGCGCGTTTCCTTGGACCAAGAAAAACCGGAAACACCATACATTCGGGAATTGCAGAGTAAATTCGACAATTTGTACGGCATTCGTGAATCGTTGCCGGACGGCATCAAGCGCGCCACTGACATCATGTTGGCAGGTGGGCAGGGTGAACGCTCTTTGTGAAACAGAGATACATATCCATCGTTCAGCTTCCAAAACATAACGTTCATCGACGTGTACAACTGTGCTTTCAAATTCAGGCAAAGTGTGTGTGGTGGCCGGTTACGGCGATGTGGGCAAGGGCAGTGCGGCGTCGCTCAAAGCGTTCGGTGCGCGCGTGATTGTCACTGAAATCGATCCGATCAACGCACTGCAGGCTGCCATGGAAGGTCAGGGGGCACTGGGTTTATTTTGTTTTATTTTTTCTAACTGATAATTAATTGGACGATGTCAAGTTTGGTGATCGCATCGGATTGAATCTCACTCGGTCGCGCTGCTTTTTCAAGTGAATAGTTTTCGTAATTTACTGAGCGACATACAACCATCGTAAAAGTTGTCTTCCCCACTAACTATTTGAGAAAAACGATTTGCGCTGCGTGCAAATTTGTGCTGTGCCCATTTCAAAAGTCGACATTAATGATACTGAACAATAATGATCATCCATTATTTCGATTTCAGGTTACGAAGTGACCACAATGGATGAAGCAGCTTGTCGAGCGCAGATTGTCGTCACGTCGACTGGTGAGTCGTACAGACCTTGATTATTCATCTGAGTCTTGCACGGCGCTCCCGCGTCCAACAACAGGACACCATCTTTATTGTGCCCTCTAAAATCACTAAGAAGTGAATGTTCTTCACAGCGAGTGGCCCACAATGTCTGATCCCGTCACTGCAAAGAGGCATAACATCTCAGCTTGGTGGCTGGTCCATCTATAAAGAGTGTGCACTGTACGAGCCCCTCCTTGTCCATTCAGGCTGCAAGGACATCATTGTGGGTCGTCACTTCGAGCAGCTGCCCGACGACGCGATTGTGTGCAACGTGGGACATTTCGATTGTGAAATCGATGTGAAATGGCTGAATGACAACTGCAAATCGAAGGACAACATCAAACCACAGGTCGGCGCCATTCGTATTTATAGTCGTTTGTTGGTATTATAGTAAACTATAATTGTTTTGATCTCGTGCCGTTTATGTACACTGATTGCTACCGCTACCAGTATACAGACGAAACAGTTTGGTCCAATGTGGCCTGAAGGTAGATATTTCACGCGGTTACGATCTAGACTTCACATTGAGCGCCTATTCGCCAAATTATTGATCACAAGCCCAATTCAAAAAATAATTTGTTCAGCAAGTATTACTGGGCTTTCTTGTTTTGTGAAATAGCATGGTCTGTGCGACACAGTTTTGTACGATTTGATCGGGACTCCGCATGTTCCGTCACTATGAACAATATCCTTGGTAAGCAGCCCGTGCCCGGTAGCTGGTTAACGACATATTTGGACACCAAACTGTTTGTAACAATATGGAGGATCACTACGATTAGTATGTTCTGCCACTGTTCATTTCCGTTGAACCATATTCAGGTCGATCGCTACCTGCTGAAGAACGGGCGTCACGTGATTCTACTGGCCGAGGGTCGTCTAGTCAACCTGGGCTGTGCCACCGGACACCCGTCGTTTGTGATGAGCAATTCGTTCACCAATCAGACGTTGGCTCAGATTGAGTTGTGGACGAAACAGGGACAGTACCCCGTTGGTGTGCATTTGTTGCCGAAAAAGGTCAGCGTAAGGATTTCGGATGTGCAGTTTTCTTTTCTTAAGTTTCTGGTGATTTGCCCACCCTTGGCGTATAATCTGTTTGAAGCGCCAATGAATAGCACCGTACCTTGACCTGCGGGTGTTTTACTTGGATCAGGTGCATTTGAGAAGCACGGAGCCGACCCAAAAGCTACTGATCAGGTCGAGATCGACTGTTGCTTTTTTATTCAAAGCCAATGCGCACCGTGTTTTTACTTTTCACATGAAATCGATTGCGAAATACTATTTGCTGGGTCTTGGTTGACTTCGCCCACTCTAGTCGCTTCGGTGACGGGCAGACTCCGAAACGTCACATCACGAATTTCGCCTGTCAATTTTGTAACAGATTTGTTTATTTTAGCTTGACGAGGAAGTGGCGGCGCTGCATCTTGACAAGCTTGGCGTCAAGCTAACCAAACTAACGGAAGGCCAAGCCAAATACCTGGGTCTGCCACAAGGCGGCCCGTTCAAACCGGAGATCTACCGATATTAGGCATCTATTATATTGTAATTGTTTAATTACCAATATTATAGATTGATTAAGACTATGCTTAGCAGTATTATCGAGCGCATATCTCGACTCGTCTCTTTTTGTGGCCAATTTCAATTGTTGGTTTTTCGCGTTGGTTGGTTTTTCAGTTTTTCGTTATTGTTTCTTTTTAGGGTATTTTTTACTGTTATCTATCTTGTCAGAAGATATAATTCCAATGCCCATGAGTTGAGTTCATTTCAATAACTACAATATCCGCACCGTCATCACATGCTCAAGCAATATTACCCCAAATTGTGAAATGGGTTTTTTAAATTGATGATTAATTTTTCAGTGTCTTGTTGTTTAACAAGGTAGCAGCTTTTACTTCGCTGATTGCTTTCAGACTCACGAATTTTCTCGGAATAAAAATCATTTGTTGTCAATTATGTGCTGTGAACTAAAGCAGTTATGAGCCAGGTGCAAATGCACGAACTTGGCTTATGCGATTCAATGTGCGTATGAACGGATGAGATTAGCGCCTGTCACTATCAAATACCACTAATGACCGCACAACAGTCTTAATCATCAAAATCAATGTCATCCATTTGTTTCGCGAATCTCTGTGCCATGTTCAATGTGTCCACGTCCCACGAGAGGGTGTCGTCATCAGATGTCCCCTCACTGTCGGTGTAACTGGTGCTCGTATCCGAGTGACTGCCGTCGGTCTTGTCCAGCAGTTCTGTGCCTTCGTCCACAAACTTGAAATCAACCAACGTCGGCTGATAGGGTACCGTGTTGCGACGACATCGTTGCCGATACCGCTCTTCGGCACGTTCCAATGCCGCGCGCTCTTCCGTGATGAACTGAAGAACTGTTGGGGCATCGGCACCTAAGCCTAATAAAAACTGGATCAGCGTGAATTGCACAGCAACGTGATGTTTGGCTGCGTTTCGACTTGCTTTCATAGACGGGCTGTGCACCCGGTCGTCACCAGCACCAATGCACCTGGTGATCAGGTGACCCAAAAAATACTAGCGGAAGTTTCATGGTGGCGTACAGTACCGGGTGCAATTCTAGGCTGAAAGTTGAAGTTGCGTGCACGCGCGTGCGAAACAGTGCAAAGTATAGGAAAAGTCGAAGTAACGCGCGCACGCGAAGTTTTGCGCGTGCGCTGGCGTGCACTGCCTATCTTTTAGTACCAGGAAGTCGCGTGCACCCGGTAACCCTGCACGCGTGCAGCAAAAACACAAAAAAGTGGTCAGATTAGTTTAACGTCACACCTCTGGTCTTTGTCAACGTCAAGTTGTTTTGGCTGACAAGTAGTGGCTGATGCTTGTCAACTAGTACAGAAAACAAGATTTTTCCACCACCCTGTGTATGTGAACACGTTACCGTAATCAAATCCTCCTCCGTGATCTTCGTTTTCTCCGGGTGTTTCTTTCTGATCTGTTCAATGATGTGCATCAACACTTTCACTTCCTCGTCAGGCAACTGCATCTTTCGATGTCGAATTTTACGTCCGAAATAGTGGATCTTCATGAACACCCATTTGAGTTCTGGAGAAAAAACTGTATAATAGGCAATCCGCCAGCTCATGGCACTCGCACGCACACGCTGCATACTGCATTACTGCCGTCAATGAATGCATCTATGTTCTGCAGTTATCCGTTGAAACATCCCCAAATTTTGCAACAGTGCAGAAAAGTGTTATGGCAACCAGCAAATAAAAACCGGAGGAATTAAAAAGCGGTCGTCAAAGTATGACACTCGCTCAAAGTGTACATTTTGTTTAGAAAATGGCGTGTGTTGCTGCATGCGCTGTGTGTATAAAAAGTGCCATGAGCCGATGGATTGCCCATACTTTTGTTCTCGGGTAATTTTTTTTGAAAAAACTTAAAAGTTACCAGCGGCAGCCAATTCGGCGCACATGGTCAACACAGCGAGCCCGAAGGTGACGAAACACACGATGTAGATCACGGCTGCTAGACTGTCCGTCTTGCTGCAAAATTTTGGCTAATTGTATTGTGGTTGACAGACACACTCGACTGACATGCGCACAACGCTAAAGGTGCATGCGCGTTCAATTAGAGCAGTGTTGAAGATTTCAACCTCATGTCTGCGCCAGGCATGGATTTATACGTCAACCACACCAAAATTTGTAAAGATGAAACTCATAGTAATCATCAGAAATGAACAAATTCACCCACACTTCAGCCATGGTCAAATTTGCGACCAGATTGAAAGCGGCAAAAAACGCGTCCATGAAGGTGACATTGTGATGTGACTGCAAATGCAGATACCGTAGACTCTCTTTAGTGTCACATGATCGCGACCCGGCATTCCCCGGCCACTAGAAAGAACATCACCATACAGATTTGTAATCAGGAGGTGGCGCTCAAAAATAGTCAGGATTCCACATACAAAAGCAGCACCATGGGGAGAGTAGATTAGATTGTTATTCCTGTAACTTTTCGTGGTGGCCTCCGTTATGTTTATGTTCTGGTTCATACACGAGAACCACCAAGTTTTCGAATTGTTTTTGCCATTTGCAATAAAGTCCATTTTTTGTACGATCAATAAAATATACACTCGGCACCTCGAATCCCATGTAAATGAATGCGCCGAGTCCGCAGAACAACAACAGAATCGAGGCATTCATCCAGAGGGGCAGTTTGCGTTTCGCTTCTTCTTTCTTGTCCGCTTGCTTTTTGCTTTTCTCTGAAATTTTAAGTTAAAAGACTTGTAGTTTTACGAAATATTTAGCATGAGTTTTCAAATCGAATTCTGTAACCTTACTCTTTTTTAAATTCACAAATAACAGCCGGAAATGACTAACTTTTCGACTGGCGACGCATCGTGTCGGCTTTGCGCAGTCGACGTTTGAATGAAGAGGCGGACCGACCTCGGAATCGGAGCCGCACTTGCACGTTTTGCTGTGGAAAACAATTTGGTAGCTTTTAGGGTTTCATGAACGGCAGTTGTGAAATTGTGTTAAAAGCCATATCCGAACAGAGCAAAACATCGATCAATGTCGACCCAGTGACGTGGTTGTGTTGCGCATAGATCAAGCAACACACCCACCTGTACTTTGCAGCAGCCGAGTTTGCGAAAGAATTGTTTCGACTGAAACAAGATACAAACATAACGTGCCACATAGGTGCTGTTAGCATAAAAAATCAATAAGTCAGGGATCTGACATACATAGAGGCATACGCACCTTTGTCAAAACGTACAACAAACAGTCTGACATGAATCGTCCCAAGTCAACAGCAGCGAGCACCATCAGCGGCACTCCAATCAGACCGTAAACGATCGCGCAGATCTGGCCAGTGGCTGTGACCGGGGTCACGTACGTGTAACCTGCGCATCGTGTATTTGCGCACTTGTGGATCGGAGAGATATTTATTCACGTTCCCTGTGAAACTAAAAGCGCCAGCCAACACACTCCGTGTAGCGACCTGTCGTTTCATTCGGTCTGGTGCACGCTTTTAGGCCATGATTGTGGTGCATTCCTTCACAGTGACGATGCCCTGGTGCACCACTAGTCTGCAGGTCAGTAGCTTGAAGACGGACAAAATGAAAAAAGCGCCATTCACTGTACCAGTTGTGGTCAATATTGAGAGCGCATAGAGCATCGATTCCAACAGGGTCCACCTTGGTGGCATCAGGTCTCGAGCAGTGAGGTCCCGATCCGAGTCCGGGTCTGGACGTTGGAATTGCGGGTCGTGCGCCATCGACAGACGATGCAATGATGTGTACAGCTGCAGACTGGGAACTACTGTACATGTAGCTCAATGTGACAATTTTCGGACGTCATGGCAAACTTATTACCATCGACGTCAAATGTTGTACTTGTGCAAGGGCTTTTGGCTTATATTAACGTTGTCAGCGCACCTGCCTTTCGTGCAAAAGCAGCACGATGTCTGGTATAGCTACCTATGTGTTCCATAGTAGCAGATATCCAACCAGCTGCGTTTGCACGAATCATAAGCCAATTGCGTTGACAATAACAGCGTTAGAACACCTTTGAGTATCGAATTTGGCTCACTATCTCGACAGGGCGGGAAGTATACCTATAGCGTATGGAAACGCCAGCCACACAGCTATGTAATGTATACATACGTCGTCGCAGTAGAACAACGTTGATAGCGTCGTGGAACGCACACAAATCGAGAATGCAGCTGCCCTTTTAACGCATTATGCACGTTAGTGCATGCGGTATGGACGGAACTAAGAATGTTGGACAAATCAAGACCAACTCGTTGTTTCCAATTCGGATGCTGAGTGTTGATGTTTGGATTCAGTTTCAGCATCGCCTCCTCGGCTCGTTTGTATTCTCTCATGATGCGTTCAGCTACATAAAGGAAAATTTGTGAAATCATACTAGTTATTCGAAAATGTAACAAAAACAAAGGAAACGAACCTAGACAAAAAAGCATAGCCTATAGGTTAGATACGCTTTGTGAAACTCTAATTGCGGACCGACAACTTGGTCCCCACTCTTCATTCGCAGAGCCCTACCGAATTGTTTCTGAGCGAAATTATTCCAAATGCATCACTATATGAGGGTGGCATGTTCTGTATCACCTTTTCTCTGCATGAAATCGTCGTCCGTTTTTTGTTCGATCCGTTGAAACACCATGGCCCCAATCAATAGGTACAGCACCAGACCACAATTCAACGCAATATGGGGCAACAGCACTTTACTGAACTGAAAATTATCATAATTTTTCATAACTTACATTTGCGAGTTGTGAGATTTGTGTATTTGATCGCTATATCTTGCCACCACTTTTTTACTGTGTATGCACATGTGTATGCCCTGCATGAAACCAAGTTGGAGAAGGTGAAACTTACGGATCTCTTTGCATTGCTCTGCAACACAACTATTTTATCAGAGATGTCTAAAGCTTACTGTCACCTGACCAACAGGTTAGTCTCCAACTGCAATTTGTGTCATATAATGACAATTCTTTACAGTGACCAATCGGTCATGTCATCGCAGGGCTGCTGAATGTACATATAGGGCACATTGACATGCGTACCTTTATCAATCGATTCGGTTGTCCGTCAGATGTGCTGGGTGGTTGTGGACTGAGTCTAGCCACTGTCTCAGCCTTTGTCGGGTGCAACATTGCAGCAGCATTTGTCGTTGTACCATTGCTTTTCGGCGCGCCACTCTCATCAATCACGAGTTTCTTGTCGATTTTCACTTTCGACATATTGTTTGTTGTCAAAGGTGGATTGGATTGATGAACACTTGAATCTCGTGTCTGAATTCCTGGCTCAGAATCAGACTTGGGCCTCGTAGCATCTAAAACCAGGCCAAAGGTGCACAGGCATAACACATGGCCTGACTTTGAGGCTACAGCACAAACGAAAACGCAAGCCTGTGTCCAACGCTAAACCATTCCGCACTGCAGGGGACGATCTTTATCGTCTCACTCAGACACAGGCTAAAGTTTACAGTCTCTAACGATATACCAGGTCCAACTTCATGTGTATAATACTACGCACACTACCCGATCCGGCTTTGCGATCTATAACCTAATAATTTCAGATTGGTTTGTGCCATTTTTATCCCGTCGAGCGAGTCCATTGTGTCTCGTGTGACGAAAATCTGATTTATTTTCATGTTTGCAAATTCAATTTTTCGTTATCGGTATTATGTAGCTGACGTAAGTGGTTTGTCCCAGGACGCTCATTGTGTGTCTGCTTCTCAGATGAAACTGGTTTGTCTATCTGACCGTAATGGTAACACAGCGTAGCTATACTTGCTTACACATGGTATGAATGGACATTTAGTTTTATGTTAGTTTATTAGGATTATGAAAATATTGCAATTGTGATGAGCAAAACTCTCCATAAATGCATGAAAGCGGAGCAGAACAAAGCAAGGTTTCAAAATCACGAAACCGTGTGACGAACGCGAATAGAATACATTGAAACATCATCAAAGCATTGCAATCTCTTCTTCATCATCCATATAGTGCAGCCCGTCATCTTCTTTTACTGGTTTCTTCACTGGCTCCTTTTTATGCAGCGTTTTCTGTTGTTTGATAAACTGAAAACGAAGAATATCGCCAGGACGTTGGCTTTGGGGCATTTTGGTCAGCGCTACATTGTAAGTGATAGAAAGTGCCTGGGCTCTACGACCTCAAAGAAGATATCCAATTAGGGTCCTCGGGGGTTTCATGTGGAAACGCTCGTATTCAATGGTGTTTTACCTTCAAAATATCCTCCTGTGTGATTGGATATTTCGTCGGGTCCTGCGCCCGGAGTTGTTCGATCGAAAACAGCGCTGCTTTCAGTTCTTCAGCTGGCACTTTCTCCCATTGTTGTTTGACGGCCATCTTGCGACCGAAATAGTGCATCTTTCGAAACAGAACTACCACTTCTGAAACACTAGCCGCCAGATGAATGTTTTATATACGTTTTCGTGGTGAGCTGTGCTTCGTATATATTTTGACTTTATTGAGAGCAAGGCATCGGTGGTCGGGCCTCAGCAGACAGCTGCACGGACGCTTGAAAAACACTGTCCCTCATTAAATTGAAGGCAGTTTCACTGATGAAAGAGTCGCCATAAGCACGGCAACACACACCGTTTTTTTGTAAAAAAATCCTGAGTGAGCAATGCAGAACGTACGCGAAGCAGCCAAATCGGCAGCCATTGTGAGCAGTGAGATGCCAAGAACTGACAGTGAGAAGACAAACACAACGCCGGCCGTGGTTTGGGAGCTGAAACAAACTCTTGATTGCGTGGATTTGTTTTCGGCAACGTTTTTGGGTTGAATATGAGTATAGTTCTCTGGTTATGGAACTTCCAGCAAGGACAATTGGACGTCACAAAAAGTAACATCATACGGGCACTCATCCAGTGAAACATCATCGAGCCTTCCACTTACAGATCAGGCGACGACATGCTGGTGACGATGCTGAACGATACAAACACGGACTCGACCAGTGCACTTTGTGTGTCGAATCTGCCGTACAGCACTCCACCACCCAACATGACTAAGATCAGGAATAGCAACACCAGGAATACTGGTAGTTCGGTCGTGTCCGCTGTTGGCTCTGCAAATATAGCTGATAATCACGAGGGGATACGGTAGTATAGACAATCACACCTGTCGTCTAAAAACTGAGATCAGCGCAAGGCGCAAGGACGCATAAATTTTATTTTCTCACTCCCGGCATTTCATCGAAAAGTGCTCATTACAATAAAATTTTGAGTATACGTATGGGCCGAATCATCTTCGAAGGCAAGGCAAGTCCATTGACATGGACTTGACTTGAGCAGGCAAATTTTGATTGAGCCGCATATTGTAATGGTGTTGTCGCACTAATTTCGACCAGCGTAAAAGTTTATTTGGTGAAAGGGGCCTGGCCTGGATAGATCATTTTGTCATCAAGCTGATATGTATGCAGATGCATTTGCGTAGGTATACAGTAGCTACATACATATATACATAATATCATGACTTTTTTATCATGTTCGATAAAAAGTCAGACTGTTAAAAAGTACCCAGGGAGAAAAAACGTAACATTAGCAATCCAAATATAAAAAAACATTTTCGACACGTACTTTTTTGAGCTATCGGATGATTGTCGTTGTTTGAGGTTGGTGGTTTGACAACTTTCGACGTTTTCAAATTCTTCAACCTCATCGACAGCTGCCGGTTCAGCTGACTGCTTTTCTTTCGCAACATCGAGGTTTTCTGCCGTCTCCTTGCTAGTTCAGGGTCTTCGGTGTCCGACTCAGCACAATTGTCCACCTGATTGGGTCGACAGCAGCTGGCTGCACGCGCCGATAGCTGAACAAAGAAGAGAATGATTTAAGGAAAATCGAATTGATGAGGAAATAGCAACAGTCAACTTGCTTCACAACAACGCGTGGCACAACTTTCACATCAGTTGCATGTAATCAAACCGATCACATCCAAGAGAGAACATTGCGCACTTCATGTAGATTTTACATGTATCAAACATGTAATAATATGGCCAAATACCTAGTCTCAATATTTATGTCACGAATTTGCAGATTACTGTAACTTACAAAGAGCAGGGCAGAGACCGTAGACATGCTGCAAAATAACATAAAAGAGAAGGTAATCACATCTACACCTAACCCAATCGTAAGTGAGCACAAGTGAATCTGAGAAAAATCGTCCGAAATCTGCAGCAACGAGCACCGTCAGTGGAATGCCGATCAGGCCGTAGAACACGGACAGCACCTGCGCCAACCTGGATTCGGGCTGGCGAGCCGAATAGCCTGCAATCACGGAAACCTTAGTTCAATTTGGGTATCCGGTGGTATGTACTGTATGTACAGCTGGTGTTGCGCCATTGTTGTTGGGCAATATTGTACCCATTGCGCTCCACAGGCATAATGTAGGTGACGTGAAGCTTTGGATACGTCTAGTTTTGCATCAGGTGTTCCATTTTCACAGATTTTGTCACCCGCAAACCGATCTGAACGGAACAAGTGTCGGCTCTTTCGTTTCTCACATTTAATGCCTGCGTGTGAAGCAACAGAACGCTTACATTAATGTACCTACAACTAACGCAGGTAAAGAACGTGGAGGAGGGCCAATCAATAAGATGTGTGACAGGGAGGAATATCGCACATGAACAAGCTTCAACGATAGTTTTGATCAAAATTGTTGTAATATACCTCATTAACCTGGAACCTGGAGTAAACCTGGAAATGGCCTGAATTATAACGGTCATGTGACCAATCAGTGCCGAGCAGCATTTTGGGGCAAGATGTGTAAAAGCATATCACCTCGAGAATCAACAGGAGCACCATAGCCACAACAGTACAGTACTAACCGGCCGTAGTGAGCAATGACATGCTGTACAGTGTTGACTCCAATAAATGCCATCTTTGTGGAATGGCTGTGGTGAAGTTGAGTGGATGCAGTCTATCCACATACTCCAGTGATCGGCGCTCGTGTGCCTCCGATAATTGCAGCAATAATGAGTTCAGCTGTAATTACGTTATGCGTGTATCGTATGGCAAGTTGTTTTTAAAGAGGTATTCGCCCAATTTCGGTGCGTTATTTCGTCACGTCGCCATCTGATGCGTCTGCACTGACGATGACCTGGTGCACGAACACTTTTTGGGCAAACCAACAAGCACAATGGTGTGCAGTTCACTCTCGGGAGAAAGTTTTTCGCCCCTCCCTCCAGGAACTGCTCCTGGTGTTGAAAGAGCATCTATACCTAGACCTCCAATCCTCGTAAAAGCCTACAAAGAGTGTTGAGTGTTATACGTGTATGTACCTTGATTCGATGTTCATCGCTCATCCCACGCCCACTACACTGCATCTTTACTGTACGTTGTACGTTGTGGTAGGCATGCGCGATACGGGTCGACTTTCGCTCCATGAACCGATCGTCGTAGGGTCGCTCGAGTGCACCGAACATCACTGCACCCACACACACGTAGACGAACAGCACCAGTAGCAGGCAGATGTGCGGGATTGCGATGCGAAGCGCCTGAATTGACAAGGTGATGCATAATGGGTATGTTTTTGCTGTATCTGTTAAATCAATCGGTACTGTACTCTATGTACAATGTATTAGTCTTCAAAAAAAGTTTTGAATGTTAGAGGTCATTCGAACCGAAAGTTTCATCTATGGAGATGTTACACATTCCGAATGTGCAGCGGTTCATCCATTTCTGAAGCACCAATGCGGACTTGCACCCACCTGACTCAAGTATTTTTTATGAAATACCAAGTTCATAATGCGGGAAACATTTTCTTTCCGCAACATTTTAACCTGACGACAACTGATCGTTTCATCCCCAGCGGGTGGCGGAGTGTACACGAAAACGCCGTGCCGAATTTCCACCAGCGTCTTACTACTGATTTTTCGCGATGTCACATGCATGGTTTCTGCTTTTCGGTCTCTATATTTTTTGGACCAAAAGCTCAACTACACAATGCAAAATCGGTAATCCAAAACAGTATATCTATGGTGCTCTAGGCTCGTGTTTGTTTGTGTGCTTTTGAATTCATTCTGATATTGCCGAATTGTTTCATGCGCATACAAATCTCATGAGCGTATAGTGGCGTGCCAAGTGCACACATTTTATTCCAGAGTGCATCCGCGCATGTTTTGTCTGGTGCAAATGGTTGTGGTCACACTTTCCTGGCTGCTGCTTCATGGCCAGCTTGTACTCCGTGTGCTTCAGGCTGTCAAGATACACACACTGGAACACTTTGCACTGTGTCGAATCGAAACGGAGTTGGGTACCGCTGAACAGGGGTCCAATTGGGCCACAATGAATATGATTGTGAGGACAGGCATCCACATTGCACCTCCCCGAGGACTATCTTTGTTTTTGCCCTTTTGTAAATCCGAAATTCCTGGTCCCAAGGAACAACCATAAGAACGCGGTACCGAGCAGGCTTGACACCCACAGCCCCTCGCCGCCCAAACACTCACATTTTGCAGTCCACCACCGTCCGCGTCCGTCCCATTGACGAGGTTGTTGGCGTCAGTGCCCGGCAGCAATGGTTCTGCTGTTTGATCGTGGTTTGACGATGACGCTAATTGGGTTAGACTCTGGACTTCGGCCTGTTCCAGCAAAGACATGTTGGTCTATTTGTTTATGGCGTACGGAAACTGAAAAGATCTGAGTTGCAAAGAGTCAACAAGGATGCACTATATGTACGTACATACATACGTGCCGTACATAATGTACAGTTTGCAATGGTATGCAATAATGTATGTACCTACATACAACTGATCACGAATATCAGGAAAGTTTCCGAAAATTACCAGGAAGTAATCCAAAAATAGATTTCTCGACAATAAAGAGAACAAACAAATGCCTTGCGCGACAGAATAAAACACGACACATTAGATTGACAGTTGGCACTAGAAAAACAGCAAATATGTTTTTGCGCCCGTGGAAGTTGCCATTTGCTGTCAGCCGTTGGGGACATGGGGTCAACATTTTGATGACCATGTCGTTTCTGGGCTCAGAAAAAAGGCGGTACTGGTCGGAGCCGTTTGTTCATATCGAATGGGATTGAAGAACAGTTATGGCACCAGATGCACTATGTATAACTCCTTGATCTAAAGTAAGGGTCATCGAAACTCATAGTACATCCATGAGCCATGTCTTGAAGACGTGAAAAAGGGTACCGAACAAACAAGACAGAGAAGAGCGTATGGACAAAGTGGATTTCATGCATCCGTGAGGTGACGTATAATACAACGGTCGTGCAAACAGGCAATCAGTCATAATGCGGGCGGGTCAGACGCGAAAACCATGGAGCGAAATGCGTGGCAAGTAGGACAAAGTGGGTGGTGCGTGCATTCGTTGCGATTGGACGACGCAAGAAAGTTCCTAGTTGAGCCCCTCTAAGTGTACACAGGGTCTAAAATAAAAAAAAACTGTTTACAACAGCCGGCGTAGCCGCTCTCCTGCTCTTGTCTCCTCGTCTATAAGTGCGGCTGCGTGATAACAAAGTGTGGGCTGATTGGAGCCATTTTTATTGACGTCTGCAATCTGTTCGAAACACAAGGGTCCATAACCGAATTCTGCGGTCTGAGATCACAAGATGACAAGCTAGCCAGAGCATAACAGAGAATAAGTAATTGGTACTCTCAGTAAATAAGGGTTCATTGACGTCCGCGCTGTGCCTCAAGAAAAATGACGGAATACTTCTCTGTGCTCATGCACCGAAAGCGATCCAAAAGCACGACTGAGCATGAGCAAACATGAGAGAAATTTTAAATTTGTGTGATCAAAGTAGTGTGACGATTGGTGAAAAGTAAACATCACGGTGGACTGGTTTTTTGCTTGTGCACGAACAGAGCACTTTTGTTTTTCGGTTTCATGAGGAACGTTCTGTGAAAGCTTCTCATCGAGCTGAAAAAAACTTTTATCGTTGTCAACTGCAAGCACGCATAGAAAAACGTCTGATACGAGAATATACACCACACCACACCAGGGTTGGATTAAAAATTTTTTTATTATCGAACTTTTAACTTTTTGAATTCCGAGAAATTTTTCAAGATTTATGTATGTACTTTTTTATTCCGGACCACAAAAATTTCGGTTCTCAATATGAAAATTTTTCGAAATTTAATTGTTATTTGATTATACTTACCGATTGTGTGTTTACCAACAGGCAGTAGCGAGGTGATGTTTTTTTACGATGAGTCCGATAACGTGACAAATTCGTGTGTGGGGATAATCTCTCCACCATTATGTCAGTTGTAATATGAAAGTAAAGGCGTGTCAGGGGAAAGATAAATAACTGGCACATTTTTGAGCAGAATTACATGAAAACAGCTCGTAACCCGCGGCTGGTGATCTTCTGCGTTTTGGCACGATAAGTTTAAGCAGATTGATTTTGACTTGCTGGAAGAACTGAATGCGTACGTCATGACCGCTGTTTAGGTCGTTTAGTAGAGCCACAGACCTCTAACGTTGCAATGACGCTGTACCGAAGCGAAATACAAGCGTCGGTATTTGGGCTTTCACTTTATTTAGGCCATGTTTTGATTTTAAAACAAGCAGAAACATGTACAAAAAACATGCGTCTGCCACCAACATATTAAAAAAGTGAACTTACCTTTCCAATTTTTAAAAACCGAGAAAAAGTGGTGAGCTTTCTTTAAAAAATATTTTTAAAATTTTTTCTTACTCAACTCTGCACCGCACCAAGAAGTGCACATGATTTATTTTTCAGTGTCGGCCGTGCTCCATTAAGTGCGAAGTTTTCTTTTCTTTGGCTTTTCGATTGCGGTCTGTTCTTTGTTCCTCCACTTTCACTTCTGATAAAATAGTGCAGCGGCGGCACGCTTTTACGGTTTTCAGGACGCAAAGTTCCCACTTGGTTCCATGTTCTGTTGTTTATACGCCATGAAGTGCATCAAAAACCAATTATGCCACCCATTCGCTTGCTTTCACACATGAACGGTCTGTCGGAAGATTTGTGTATGTTGCAATAAGCACACACTGCGGTGTAATTGCGCACAAGCCACATTGCCGAGTGTGTTATATCTCGCGGCTATTGCACATGCGGTTAAATAGCAACACAGAATGCATATTAGCGCAACGAGTGTGTGTCGCCGAAATGTCTTCTGGTCATCAATCACTCAGGATTAAATCGATTCAGCAGCCAAACATTTTCGGCATGCCAAGGATGCACCGAGCTCAAAACGAGCGCTTTAGACTGGTACAAAACGGTTGTGTCGCGGCAGGGCTCTGCCTAATCTCCAGCGTAAATAGTCACCGCGTAACTTTGTGGCCGTGCGAAATTAATAGGCATTAAACGCCGCATTATAAAACAAAACATGACAAAACTTGGCCCATGTTTTCCAAACTGCCTGTACTCAACAATTGCAACTTTCACCCATAATAATCTGGCTAACCCCACGACCACTATACAATGAACGCATCATTGTGAGTGTTAGGTATGTTCATCTGTGGTATGCATGTGTTTGATGATACGGCTCTCTGTTCCAATTCAGGGTAGCCTTTTAGCTTTTCACTCTCGGTTTGCGCATTATAAATTTATGAAGGAAGCAGACACGCTGGACGGTGACGGGCGAGTGTAGTAAATTATTTTCATCCATGCGCGTGTCCAGCATACTTTTGATTCCAGTAGTGTATTGTTCAGCGGTCTCTTGTGTACCATACCCGTTTTGTAGTATATAGGCATATCTTTTGCCAGCAAACAAAAACTGCGCGAACATAGCATCTCACTGAGTGACCCATACCGGACATCATACATTATAGTTGATGCCTCCCCAAATTTACTATCCAGCAGCACCGGCAGTGATGGCCCCGATTCTCGGCAATCAGTTTCTATACGCTGGTCAATCAATCGGCAGCATGTTCCAATTGATCAGCGAATCCACACATCAGGTGTCGGAACTCTACACCGTTTTGTGTCGCCTGCAATTCTATGTGCTGCTGCTCGTCGCACTTTGCTACGGCATGGCCTTTCTGACGATCATATTCGTTGTGGCCAGGTTTATTCGAGGTATGATATGTGGGACACAAACAATATATTATGCACTGTCTAAAAATGGCAAAGAATTAGGATGACAACTTTTCAGGCCACAGCAATATCTCCAAACGGAGACCGTCGTTATCCACTGATTTAGCCGAACCACAATCGGTTGTTACTCAACCCAGTGGACTAAACTGGACTCCAGCAGTGAAAACGTACCCGAATCTGAGTTCAGCCGAGCCACGACGGTCATGCGCGAACATTCTGGACAACACTCATGTGAGTGAATGAAAAACACACATGCTTGGGGCAGATTCGGTGTGTGGATTAACACTGTTCGTTTCAGTGGGGATGGATCAAGATTTTTTGTACTCTTAATAAACATATGGTAAAAATCGGTATTTCTATGATAAGAAGCAATGTAAAATTCCCTATCTTGAAACATTTTTATGTTGCAGCTTCACAACAAAGCGCCGATGAAGCGAACGCTGACGATGACCACGGCGGCCGGCCGTCGTCGTGCTGTGCAACAGGTGTGGGAAGAAATCAGGGACCATTTCATGAATGGAAACGTCATGTACTTTATGGCGGCAATTTAAATTATCCAGGAACCGCTGTTGACACCGTTCTCCGACAGCGGTGCCTCGAACAAGGTCGGCATCAAGACGGAAGCACGAGAACAGATGACCGGCTTTCCGGACGCTTCCACCAACACAACATACAGCTGTAACGATCTGCGCCCGTCGTCCACTACCGTAACCCAACAACTTACCGTAGCCCCGCAGCCGGCCGTGACAAGCAGCTACGGTCAACGCAAGATCACACGCAGCGGCAGTATTGAGAAAAGTCTGAGGATGGACACGGTCGATTTGAATAGTCATTCACTGGCGGCAATTTTGGACTGATGAAAGCAATAACGGATTTTAACGATGTTTACGGGAATTATTGTCATATTCTGCTAACACCCGCTTGTACAGGGTATGTATATGATGTATTGTAAAGATCAGTAGCGGATCCAGTTTTCGGCCAAAGGGGCCAAATCTCAAACGTCATTTTTATCTGGTACTGTACATGTTTGATTTTTCAACAATCGTCTTTACCTAGTGCTTGCTTTGAATTTTGCTATTTTAATTCGGATTCTATTCAATAACCGTGGGGCGCGAAAATCTGGGAAAAATACAAATACGAGATTAATACATACAGTGCCTGCAGTTCACTATTCCTGTTCAGTGATGGTGTCCTATGGAGTTCGTAGGGGTTTTTTAGATGTCACCCAACTTTTTAGCGTGGTTGGAAATGAGTTACTCCAATCGGTTAACATTAACATGCAATCAAAAGTACATATGTGATCTACTTTTGATACATCACCTATTACTCATTTCAAAGCTGTCCCCTGACATTGCCATTCGTAAGGCACGAGCAATCTTTCTGAAGCTCACGGTGTCTTCTGGTAGACCCCACCCGCTGCGTGAGCTTGCAAATGGTCTCTCATAATTGGTCTGGATTTGTCAGTTGCCCATCGCTACACGCTCAGCTCTAAATATAGGATATTACAATTATTGCGAATGAAAGCATCCAGCGAAATGTATCTGTAGCATGGGATTAAAATTGTGTTGGCTGCTTGGGCTAAAATCCCGATGGGCAAAATCCCCATAAAATAAATTTTGGTTTGGCTTCTGGTTGCGCTTGGGCCCAACCTTGGGCTACCCTACAAAACCCCGAAAAAATCCCGATAAAAATCCCGACAAGCAAACTCCCGATAAAGAATCCGGCCAGAATCAAAAGAAAAAATGCTGTAAGAACAACTCCAGTGCTCCTGAGTTCGTGTTGTTCTGTACAGCAGTGTTAGACTTTCTGTTGAACTGCCGTCACCAACAGTGTGGTCATCACATCCACATCAACTTCCTGCTTTCTCCTGTATTTATGGCGCATAGAGTCGTCATTTCACCGTACGAGTCCCCGAACAGCCAATTATAGTCTTTTTGCTTGCTTATTGCTGCATTACTTTTGTCTGTGCAAGCTGAGAAAAGTATGGCATGCTACTAACCTATGTGGCGTGAACATAAAATAGTTTGCGATCTGCAAGCTGCCTTTGTGGCATCAGCTGAGCACATTCTAAAAGCCGATTAAAGATTATGCAGTTCGCTGAGTGAAATTTCTCTCAGCAAAACTCATTATATTGAGAAGAAGTGGAACGAAAGAACCCAAGAAGAACATCAGAGAGAAAATGATGGTTTTCGTGTTTTGTTGCCGGTTATGCAAACCTACTTTTTTTAAAATTTTAAGTTAGGATGTGCCAAGATATGTACTTTATGTCAAAACGCTGCTCAAGTTCTTTGAAGATCTTAATGGTAAGATTTCCGCTTGCATATTCTACAGGTATTCATTCGCAGGCTGCTACATTTTGTGTGTGTATTTTCACCACATAGATCATCTTTACTTGAGTGAGTGCCTTGTCGATACGGCAGGGGTATACCGAGCCCATTAAACAAGCTGAATCATGCAGTCACTCACACGAACCTACTTGAGTTTCCCTCTAGAGCCCCCAAGGGCTTTATTAAAAAAGTGCGAAAGTCAGAGGAGACTTTGTCAAGTATGTTTTCCCAAATAGAACCCCTAGGGCTCCATTTAGAAAGTCCTCAAAGTACCAATCATAGTGATAAAGTTTTCAGTCCATATTATTTTGTGTCAGGACGTCTTATAAAGCCATCAGTATAATGCACATATGCACAGAAAACAAACGGAAAAAAATCAAGTTCAAACTGCTGTGACGAATGAAATAGCCAATTTGCTCAGAAAACCAGTCATTTTTGGTACAAAATTAGGCACCGAATGACATATGTACAGTATATTAAGTGTTAAATAGAGCCCAGTGGTGCACTGGGGGCTGTATATGAAAACGCCGGTATGTACATGCATGTACACAAAGCATGACCTGGACGACCGGCACAGGTTGAGTTCGATACGTGTTACATGTTTGGTGTATGTATAGCATGAGTGCTCTGGTGTTTCCAATTGCAAGAGACACAGTACTCTTCCTTGAAGTCACACAAATTTGCCGACCATGGGGTGTCGGTGTCATTGGGCCCCGCTGAAAACATAATGTGCACAAGGCAGTGTAGTGGGACTGGGCGATCCCCGCTTAGGGATACCTTGAAACCACCCCTCTAGGGTCTAAGGGGAGGGGCGGAAGGGTAGCTACTGTATACCTAGCAACCATCCCTGAGGGTACCTTGCAACCATCAATGTATGGTTTTCACCGGTAAAAATGGGTGTTTTACTACCTTCAAATCCCAAAAATAGGCGGGACAGGAGTAAACCGAAACTGAAGTTTATGCCAGAGACAGTATCATCATGCAATGTGCCTCATTAAAAACACAACACGCTCCAAGCAAGTACACCTTACAGTACCTAACTCAAGTCAAGCAGTTGTCACTCAGCACGTGCGCTCCTGTCAGCTCGGGTTTCCAATAAATATGGTTGACAGTTTGTGTCTATTAGCTTAGTTTGTTTCTGTGCCGCTTGCAGTGGCAATGGTTTCTTGGGTTGTTGGGGCCTGGTGTCTTTAGCAGTGCAATGGTACAGCATGTTGTTTATTCGGCGGCCTGATCTGAGTTTAAGTGTATCCTTAATCAATGTGGTTCCTGGTCAAGACTGTCACCGTGAGCTTCGAAAACAGTGCGCCTTTCCTATAGATGTCCTGTGATAGTATACCCTATTATCCCTGCATATTACTGCCACGGCAGCATGGGACCACATATTATTATTTTGTACTCCGAGTATCTACACATTTAAAAGGGCTTATTGTTAAAATTAACTTTCCCACCCCCTCGGAAAGTGGCGGCATTCTCTGTCGAGTCTTCGCAAAATCCCTTCCGTTCCAAAATTAATGAAACATACATAAGTGCTCACCTTCATTTTCAATCAACGAGTTCGAGTATGCTGTGTCAGGCTAATATTACAGTGCTCAACTCAAGTGGTCAAATCAATTCGTCAACTCACAGCAATAAGCTGACCACAGTAAAACCCTGTTTCACACCCTGAGCATGCCAAGCTAACCTTTACGTAGGTACTGTACTAAGGAAGTTTTCAGAATTACGCAGCGTCGACAAAAACAACGACCCAGTTCCAAAAAAGCCTCGCTCGGACTCGGACGAAATTTCATGCTGCAGCAGCAACATTCCGAAAACTGAAAAGCCGTTAGATATTAAGAAAATGTCCAAATAAGCCCCCCCCGGAGCTCATTGAGGAAAAATTTGCATTTCAAAGTATCAAATCTGAGGTAACCAAGTATTTATCTAAGCACCCTATTTGGAATTCTCCGGTGCGCGTGCGTACTACATATATCTAAGTCACTCAACCAAAAAATACGTAGGCGAGTACGAGTACAGTGAACCCTCGTCATAGTGACCCACGACAGTGAAACTCTCTTTATAGTGACAAACTTGTGGGTCCCGACTTTTCACGTGTTACTCTCTTTATAGTGGAAATTTCTTTGTTGTAGTGAGCAAACAAAAAAAGATGGTCTAGCAGTGGGCACAAATGACTGAAGATGGAACTTACTCAAGCTCAAACACCAGACTTTTGTATATTTGTCGGTATTGTGGTATTGTTCCTGCAGTTTTACGTCGGAAATGGTTCAAAGCACATTCGTGATCGACAAAACGCTCTGTTCCACATTCAACAAATGTTTCATCACATACACAATATGTACATATTCCCCAAATTATTTACAGTGTAATGTTGTTTACAATGACCGGGTCCCGTTTATGTCACTATAAAGAGCGTTGACCGTATGTAGGTACCAGGTATGCTTGCATGTATGTAACCGTGTCCGTTATCACTTCAGTAAAGTCGGTTACCGTCTGCTTGAGACTAATTACAACGAACCGTTATATAGTTATCATGGTCCCGTCACCACTTTTATTCCAAGGACTGTTTCACGTGTAGGATCATAAGCTACTCACGTTGTTGCAAATATTCGTTCCCGTTGATTCTGCCACGCACACTAGCCGGTAACGATGTCAGGGCAAAGACGATTGGGCTGAGCCGTTGTGGTACTAAATCATAAATTTTTGCCTCGCGTGACCGCGCGGTTTGACACCAATTTCCAATACATTGCACTGACACTCCTCAGGTGTTGTTATGTATTTCTATTCTGTGTAAAATGTACAAAAAGTTTATGTTTCATTTTCGGAATTTGAGATGTAGTTACTCATTCCATTTGGAATTTCGTCATCAGTGGCGGATCCCGCCCAAGTGGGGGCAATTCCCAAAAGTCATTTTTATCAGTGAATGTTTGTTTCTTCAAAAACCGTTTTTATCCTGTGCTTGTTTATAATTGGGCGATTTTAAGCCAAACGCCGTACAAACATGTGCATGCGCACGTACATAGCGCGTGAATATTTTGCACTCCCTATGCACGCGCGAGTTAGCGCGTCAGCCACAACTCAATGATGTGGGTGGATCCTACGCGCGCGATTTTTGGACCTTTGAAGTGTGAGTGAAAATCCTGCGATTCGGAACTTAGTCATTTTTCCTTCTTCTTTCCGAAGTGGTGGCCAACTTCAGGAGCCACTTTGACCATATGGGGCCTAGGCCCCTGTGCCCCTGGATCTGCTAGTGCTCGTCATCACACGGTAATCGCATGATGTTGCCGTGGGTGTAATGAATGTATCCACCATGCCGTGCCATGACCGGGCGTGCGTAAGTTCATGTGAGAAGTATTAGGACATCAGTACCAGGTGGAGTGCAGTGCAAGCATGTTCAAATTATACATATGTAAACGACTGGGTTGCCTTGGTTAGACGATAAGGGGGTTTGAAGGCGGGCGTCAAAGCTGCTCTCAAAGCACCTTATCGTCTCGTCTGACCAACAACAAATTATGAATGGTTTGAAAAATTAACCTACAACTTATATGTAGATTAGTAACATTATAGCCCTCCTCCGCCTCCCCGTTTTTTGACTTGAGCCTTGTTGGTTTAAGCGGAAGCATACGCGACCTGATCAATCAGTTTCATGAGTTATAAGCTGTTTATGTCGGCGCCCTTTAACATAAGAAAATTTGTTTTTAATTAAGACAGATTATCATCAACAATAACGTGATAGCGATGCCTAATTTTAGCTTATAGTCTTCATTTACCATCTTGTTGATGTCCGACAAAAACAACGTGTCCGCTTTCTTGTGCGCTGCTGCTTTGTTCCCAGCTGGTTTGTGTGTGGACCACAGCATCAAAATAAGCGGGTTCCTTTCCAAGGCCATCTGGTCTGGACTGGACGCCTTGCACAGCGGTTACCTGCACGATGTCCCTGCCTCCTTTTCTGATGCAGTATAGCATTCGTCACGCTTTGAATCATTTTTATTGTTTTTTATCACAAGTTTTTCACATGTCTGCTAGCTAAATTGGTTCAATCAATGGCTCACATGCATGCTTAGTGCTTAGCTTTACAGTAAGCCCACGCATTGAAGCTGGTTCGTGATGACCGGAACACATTCATGTGTCCGGTTACCGTACATATAAACTTGAAACAAACATTGTCTTCATTTTCAATGTCAAGATACTGCATTATATGTAGGTCAGGTAAGCCTGCACTTTGGGTGTATAAACAACACACCGGGTGATAACAATATATTGGTGATCGGTCCGGTACGGTCATGCCTTGGTCACGTGACTTTTTGAAGCAAGGACATTTCAGGATTCGCTGAAGACACAAATTTTGGCCGGCTTAAGTTGCTAATTCTTCGACTGTAGCACTGGTCGAAATTATTAATAGAATAATAGATAAATTAGTGGTACATATGTATACATAGATCACCAAATCTCAAAATATCCTTGATACAAGAAGTCAATACAACCTCGGGCCTGACGAATCGGCATAAGTTTGATATCCCCATAGGAACATTCAGATAGTCTTACTTCTCCAACGTTTGTTAACATGCGATTAAGAATGATAGGCCCTACGTTTGGTGGTCCGATACCCTACACCCTAACTTCACCTCTCTGACTCCATATTTGACAATTTTGATGCTGGGCATGTTTCCAACAAGTCTGCTGCATCTGAACCTCCTTACGTACATATGTATGTATGTATATCTCTGCGTTTGAGCCGTATTTCAGAAAGTTTCCTTTTTTGGCTTTCAGGTCACATAAGTGATCCAAGCCACATAAGTTCAAAAATTAGTGATTCAAACCCGAAACCTGTGTCAGCATGAAAAGGCGAACCAAATATGGCTTGGATAACTAATTTTTAAAGCAACATTTTAGAACTATGATCTTTTTCGCGCTTCACTCGCTATAATATTTTTCATGGGATATTCTCGCATTATTTTAACGACCGAACTTCACTATTCGCCAGCCCGGCCAGCAGACATCGATCAAAGTAATAAATGTTTGTTATGTCAGCGCGTCACATCCTTACTTTTAAGGTTACTTTCCTGTTGACTGCTTGGTACATCCATAATGGCAATCTATAAAGCTAAGCGTTTTCGCACTATATCAGTTACACGCAATCTTTATCTTTTGAGTTCGTCTATTAAGTATGTTTAATGTCACGTTTAAGCCACAGTAACCTGAACGGATGTAAAAGACCCAACTGCGAGCACCAGCACATCATTAAACAATTTGAGTATCAAAATTCGCCTTCAAGTACGAATCTAGTTCCTCATGACGTGTACGTGTACCTGAAAGCCGATATGCAATACGCCACTAAACTAACGCTCATTACGCGACCTTTCAACTGAATCGTCGGGTCCCAAGTGTCTTGTACCCATCCAAGACAACGTGTTTACGTTTGGTAACCAAAAACAATATCCAAAAGTCCATCCTACACTCTCCACAGAGAATGTAATATGTATATGAAATACGCTGAAGTCATTCTAACCCATCAATATGTCTTTGGCCTATGTTGTAGCTTATGGTTCGGTTCCAGTGCGTGAAAAAAGTGTAAAAAGCGCTCGCTGGCTGGCCGCTAACGCTCAGAGTAAAAAGTAACATAGTTAAAGGCAAGGCATTATTTGGTGGAATTTTGAGCAGCACCTTTTAAATGCTCCATTCGTTTGCTTGGACGGGGTGCCATCAACGCACCAAAGTGTACTCAAACCTTTCTTACCGACTTTTCTTGATTTTGATGTTGATGTATAGCACTTATCTTTGTTGCCAAACACACTCTGACAATTGTTGGTGTCATTAGAATGTGAATTGTATTGGTACAAAGCGCACTTCTATTTTCCGTTTCGTTCTGTTTTCCCAAAGGATGATTGGTGCACCAGGACATCATCACCAGAATGAGGGACAACATGACTATTGGATTCACATAATAGCTTTGCCCGTTGTTTGCGACGCTGTCGCAAGTCGATCGGAACGGAACCAGAAAGCTTTTCGAATCTCAAACAGCGATTGTTGCGCAGGTCACCTGGAACCACAGGAATGTGCAAACAAAGTTTGTACTTGACTCAGAAAAAATACAGATACAGCAGTGTAGATGAATTTTTTTGTGTCAATTGCCTGAGTTGAGGCAGAATATGTACCTCTCAGCTTGTCGGCATCACAGAATCTAACCCATTTTTTACGCGTCACCCTCCGAGCCAAGCAGGCAAGTTTTCCAAAGTGTCAGCCGATCAACGGTCCATAATTGATGACTGTCAGCCGCGTCAATTTATTGTGCAATCGTTTGGTCCCGAGGTCACTTTTCGGTCCACCGGCTTCGGGCCGAAAAATCCTGACCCAACATGAGCAACAGTCTATGCATTTGGCCCAGTATAAACCAGACCAGCCTCTTTGGTCAGGGACTGAATTTCTGGATCCGACATGTGGGCCCTATATAGGTCGTCGTGCTTAAGGTGTCTCTATTCTTTTCGGACATGCTGTCAACAAAGCAGTCCAAGTGTTTTCCAGCTCATTTGTGCACCAACAATCTATTGTGGCTCGTTTTTGTCATTTATTGGCACTTCTTTTGCTAACCTGGGTACTTCGCATACACTGGGATCAGGAGCACTAAGTTTTGGGAGGTTCCCAACAGTGTAATCTAGTGAAAATGGCCCATATTTGCGCACTTCTGGCACTTTTTTGTTGCATCACCAACAACGCAGCTGTTGTTGCGTTACTGGGGCAAGCAGCAACAAAGAAAATATTGCACCCTGAGGAAAACAGCGACAACTTTTGCTTCAAAGTTTAGGTTCAGGGACTTATAGCTTGCACGGTGAGTATGTATATGCATATAAATGCACCGGTGACTCACAGGCGGTCGGTGCACCAGGACATCATCAGTGCGAACACACCAGGCCGGACCATACCAAGACAAAGCCGACATCGGCCCAGCATGCAGGGACGCGCGAGTTGCCGCTGTCTGCTCAAATTCGTTTTTTCTACTGCTCTTTCTTCTAGCAATCCCATTGGGTGTGTCGCCAGTGCCTTATTGCTTGACGAAAAAACTATCTTCCATTATTTTCGACTCAAGTCATCCCAAGGCTGCGAGTTTTTTCTTAACGCGCGTTTTCAAACGGAAATAATCCTCCTTTATTCTTTTGAAAACCCTTTCCGGATCCGCCCCTGCTGAGACTTCCTTTTTCGGCTACCTTTTTTTCATTAGCAGGTCCACACCTCTAACAGCTCACAGATTTATGTATATATAATTGAACAGCGTTCTGGGAGGGACTGGCTCCATTTTGTCGCCTGATCTGTGCAGCAAAACGCCCTGATCGTATTCTATTGTACAGTATACGTATATAGATATTTGACTTCAGGTCAATTTTAGCTCGCTGTGTGTTAAATTAGATATTTCTATTTATGACAGAATGACATTGATATCGACGAAGGACTAATCTTTGTTTCAGCGTGCGCTTTTTGGCTTCGTGTACATACAGTATATGCATAGCGCACAAAGATGTGAAACCTCTATGCAGTCTGTAACGTCCCAGGCCATAACCTTCAATATGGTGGGCCCGCAACTCTGGATGCAGGAAATTAACCTTAGACTTATGAAGGTGTTTTTTGAATTCGTCAAGACAATATTTAGCTTTCTTCAGATACTTCGCTTGCAGCATTGTACTTGCATGATCCTCGAGGACCAATTTCTCAAATTTACAACGATCTCCAATCAAAAGATGAACAGGAATCAAAGAACTTGCTGCTGCAGCAGAACATATGAAGAAATCTGCTCTTTCCCGAAACAAGCCTCGACGTAAACCGATGATCATAAAAAGTACAAACTAACAGAAATTCCATCGTGTGCATCAAGACATTAAAAACAATAAAATAGCAACCAAATTCGAATAAATGCCCAGCATTTTGTCAGCGGCGCGTGACAGCGGCGGAATGAACTCCAAGGCGGTCATTGACACGATGGCTTGGGTGTTCGAGACCATGGAATACGGCATGCAGCAGATGCAGGCCATGAATGATAGCATCGCCAGGATGGAGGTCGGTTGGTCTTGAACGATGGGTCCCCGATAAAGAACACACCCCCTTAATTACCTAAACCACTGTGGTTGAAGTTGTGACTGTGAGTATTCTCTATGGTGAACAAAAATCGCTGGGTCTCTTCCAATGGCATCAAGGTCGGGCGCTCACGGTTGGGGCCCTGACTGTGTGATTTTCGATGTCAGAGTTATCGGCGGTACTTCGAGAATCGTAAATTCAACCAGCGTCAAAATTATTTCAAAACCTTAAAAACATCTGGAAGCTGGAACTTCCAGTTCTCCAAAAATCAAGGACTGCGTGTCCCATAGTCGAGTCTCGGACCAATACACCGACCTCGACAATTACCTAGTAGTGTTGTTCAATAAATACTAAGTAATGTCAGGCCTACATGCTCATGCTGGTTGTCCTCATGTACGCGTTGACGATAATCGGCGCGCTGGGCATGTGTCTGTTGTATGCCAAGAATCGAGCAAAGAAACTCAAAATGGCACGGAGACAGACCCTAAAGGCACAAGTGCAACAACAACAGTCGGTGAAGACTGTGGCCAATCACAACGCAGCGCCGATGGTCAATTCAGCCAATCACCGTCAAGCATCGCCGGCCAACGTCACTGTCGGACTGACGCCAAGGGGGGCACTACCCCAGCTCGGGCACAACATGCCAAAGAAGGGCTCACCCGAACACGTCGTATGATTGTTGTTGTTGTCGATGATGACGGTGATACCTGATGGTAATTTGCATTTTGAGACTATAAAGTATGCACGGTATGCACATTCGTGTACATTCTCTGTGTATATGTTTACGGACCGGTGTTCCAACGTTCTGGAACAGCAGTATGCCCTCTTCGTAGTGAGTGGAGGCCCAAGCGCCGAATATTCATTACCACAATGAGTAAAAACGGGAGTTTCGATCATGTCACTATGAAGAAGGCACAATGTTAGTACAGTGAGCCCTCTATATAGTGAAGCTCTCTGAATAGTGACAAACTTGTTGGGTTCCCGAAATTTCACGAGTTATAACTCTCTTTATAGTGGAGATTTCTTTATTGCGTATGGTGACACACTTTGCCTTCTGAACGTCACCCTAACTACAGAAACCTCTCTCTTTATAGTGACAAAAATCTGAGCCATCATGGGTCAAGCACCAAAAAATAGTTTAGCAGAGGGCACAAATGACAGAAGATCGAACTCACTCATGCGCAAACACCAGACTTTTGCATATTTGTTGGTGTTGTTTATGCAATTTTACGTCAGGAAGTGGTTCAAAGCACATTCGTGATCCACAAAACGCTCTGTTCCACATTCAACAAATGCTTCGTCACATGCAAAATATACCCCGTGTGAACATCTTGTCAATTCTATACAGTGGAAATTCCTTGTAGTATAACAAAAGTGACCTGGTCCCGCTCATGTCACCATGAAGAGGGTTGACTGTATACATCGTAAAAAGCGTTGTTTATTGAATTTTAGAGAAATATGGCATTTTTTCTTTTTATTGTTGCTGTATCAGATGCTAGTCAAAAGAAAGTGCGACAAACCAAAAAAATTCGGTTCGGTTACTTAAAATTGGGTCTATTGAAATCTTTTTTATATTGAACCATGAAGCTGAACATTATTACAATTTTTGTTATAATTTTATTATTCTGTCGTGTTTACTTCCATTTGTGTCGTCTCGTTCCGTTCTTCAGCGGATGGTTCTCAATGTGCTGCATGTGCAATATTGTCCAATTGACACGTTTACACGTGCGGTTTTACCAAAACCATTCCTTTTCACATAAGATTTGATCATTTCACGAATAAAAACCAGATCTGAATCGACGAGAGAAACTGCAGTCGGGGGTTTTGAAGCAGCCTAATTAAATTTGATGCTGAGTGTTGAGGGCGGCCACCTCCCACCCAACACCAAGTCAACAAAACCAGACGTGGTTCGAGGGTCCATTGAAAAAAAAACATCTGCATTCATTCATTCATTTTACTTTTGCAGTAAGCATGGAGTTACAATTCGGAACTCGTAATACCGCATCTTCACCAATCATTCCCTGTGTGAACGAGATCATGAGGTCAGTTGGTGTCCGATGTTATCTTGTCAGAAGCATAAAAATTTTGCCGATGTTTTTCTTTTGTCACTTGAATCACTTGCCGATGCGAGAAAACAGACGAACGGTTTTTTCTTAATCCCTTGAATGTTATCGCTCAGAGCCACCTGTAGTTTATATTGACGAATACACCCCCGGAAACAATGTCATTTTGAATCCATTTTCTGTTGAATGTGTTTTGTACCTAGCACTTGTGGACGCGCATGCACCAAGCAAAGCAACACCTTTGTTTTCCGGAAATATTTTGTGGGTGCACTGGTCTCAAAGTTGGCTAATGGTTTTGTCGTCAAATCATCTGGTCAAAGAAAGTCGTCGAACACATGAGCCCCAAATGAGCGCGAAAACTGATACATGTGTTCGACGACTTTATTTGACGAAATGATTTGACCACATTACTATACTGTAAGCCTCAAAGTTTCCACCTTAACGGATTCACGTGCACTATCGGTTTGCCAAACAGGCCACACCCACGATGAAACGATACCAACAAGAAATATACTGAACATGAACCTAAGTAGGGCCCGTTTGGCGATAGGTCAGCAGGGCGCAGAAAGCTTTTTCGCTTTAGCACACCATGAAACATGGTATATCCAAACTTGAGGCTCGTAAATTACATCAATACAGGCTTATTATGAATGCGCCTTCATACATGGGTAGCGGTCGGGTTGAATTCATGTTTGGATTAAATTTGAAAGAAAACCTGGTCCGGCTTTGGTGTACCAACTAGAACATAAGTACAGAACAGACCCCTGGTATTGGATGTGGTGGTTCTTGTGCATAATCATTTCTGTTTGTAAACTTCAAGTTGAATAAACCGTGGATTAAATTCCATTTCGCCTGGTGAGAGGCCTCGTCAAAATCCCGTATCCACGGCTCAAAGGGACGGTGGCCACTTGTAGCGATGCGCGCCCACGTTTGCATATGCATAGAAGGCGGTTGTCAATGGTTGCCGCGCACCATGCCTTTGTTGGTCATATAGCAAATATCCAGGCTAGGTTGGGCCGCGCTCAAACAAACAAAGAGCAACCGCGGGGCATCGGATTTGCATTTGATATCGATAGGATTGGTTCTGGTTGAGCTTGATACAAACAAGCGCGTTGCTTGACGTTTGATAAGCTTTCTGTTTTTATGACGGTTACCTTTTGGAGGTTAATTTTTTCTGGGTCCGCATTTGTTCAACAAAAGCAGTTGCTTTAATGACTTTGAAGGGCTGACATTAAAATCGCACAAGGCAGCATCAAACTTCAAACATACTACAAACCCTCTATTCGAACGCGGAAACAACAGCAGCGCCGCACAAAGTTTAATTTATTCTTTGTGCGTATTATATGTTTCAGGGCTCAAAAACTTCACAAAATCTTAACTGTCTTAATGCCACGACGTCGAAGCTACGGTGACGATGACGATCGAAGACCGGACACACAGGTGTCACAGTCTCTCCTCTTTATAAGCCTAAGCCTCCTTGTGCGGAAATGATTAAGTTGTGGACAGTTTGGTGTTAAACAGTTGAATTCAAGAGTACAATAGTACAATGTACCCGCGGTAGCCCACAGAGTAACCCGAGAATTGGTTGCTCTTGTTTAAGTGGTACACCGATATGGTATGTAGGTGCTTGTTCTAATCCAAACTGTCGTGTACCGGACGGAGCATAGGTATTTACTTCTTCTTTCCTGGTTACCATGACCAACAACATTGTAACAAAGCAAAGGCAAACACTCGAATGAAACATCACAGGACACGTACACAGTGGAGGTGAGCCGAGACGAAGATTATGAGAACAGAGGTGGGCGGAGTCGACGACGACGCAGTAGGACACGATCGGAATCACCCGTGGTTGGCGCAAGATGTTTTTGAAAAAAGTCAACCTACTACATAATCTGCAGCAATACATGTGTACTTTTCAGTGGCGGATCCAGCTTTTGGCCAAGGGAGGGGCCAATTCCAAAAAGTCATATTGTTATCCAGTGCTTGTTTGATATTCCGCGTTTTTTACACAAATATTAGTCAAAATGTGACAATACGCGCGAAAGCCAAATTTCATTGTAAATTGGTGTATGTATTGGTCGCACAATGACTAATGGAGAATTTATCCAAAAGTCAAAGGATGGACCCTGATTCAGGAACTGCCACGCTCAGCCACTGTTAACCACTCAGTTACTTGTATTTCTCACGAAACATTTTCACCTGAAAATAACCAGTAAAACAACCACGTTGCTGTCAGCTGGTGGTTGTTCTACTGGTTTATATTTTCAGATGAAAATGTTTTGTCGGACATACAAGTAGCTTAGTGGTTAAACAGTAGTTGAGCGTGGCTGAGCCTGAATCAGGGTCCATCCTTTGAATTTTGGATAAATTCTCCATTAGTCATTGTGCGACCAATATGTGACGCGCGAAGCGCGCGATTTTTTGACTTTTGAAGTGTATGAGAGTGAAAATCCTGCGATTTATGGGTGCCTTTTCCTCCTTCCTTCCGAAACGGTGGCCGCCCCTTCAGGGGCCAAATGGACCAAAGGGGGCCCATGGCCCCTGTGACGCCCCTGGATCCGCCCTTGGTGTTTTGTGACCCTGTCTATAGAATTTTCTAGATATAGATCTACGTTTTGGTTCCCAAGTGGGTTTCATTCGAAAAATTGCAAAACTTACATACCAATGTTTCACCACACTCGCAGGACGATCGACGTCGGCGTGACAGCCGGAATCGCAGAGGCCGAGACAAGGACTACTATTCGAGTGAGGAAGAGGAACAGTCACCCGACAGGTCGCATAACAAGCTGTAACTTCAACAATGTTTGACTTACATTCATGTCGTCAACTACACCTTGTTGTTTCAGGCGCAACCGTCGTCCGCAGCGCAATGGTTCATCGAGCAACAGTCGCCACCACAAAAAGACAGCCTCGGCGCCGAATAGCAAGTTTCCGGAGGTTGGCTGAAGAAAACAAGGAAAGAAAATTACGCAATAAAAAGGCTTATTGTAATGTAGTCTGCGCCTGTTTCTTGTGTAGTCCACGCATATGCTCACAAAGGCAACAGAGTGCCTATTGTCATATACATACGTCGCGCTATCCAAGTTTACAATAAGTACACAATTCTTTACGTTCGTTCAGGGCAGCTCTTCGTTGTGCTGTATACCTAACCGTATTTAAGCGTCAAACGTGGGCCAATTGATTCAAAGCAGACACATCGGTGTGTCTACTTGTGGCCACAATTTGTAAAACTGTCTGGTAATCGGTGTGTCTACTTTGTAGTCGCAGATGGCATTGAAATACGGTAGCTTGCACGCGAACCACGTGCATAGCATGGAACATTGTTGCCCAGCGGCGTTAAGACTAAGTATGCGCAGATGTATAGACTACAATAGAATTAGCCACAAAAAGAAGAAAAGTTAAAAAATTACGGCAGGGCCCGACAGTGAACGTTGTGATCCGAAAGACGAGCAAAACGCGAAAGTCATCCGACCATCCGGCAGGTCGACGTCGAAATGACGAAAATGAGGATGTTAGACGAGGTTGGGTGAGCGAGGGAAAACTATTTCGATGGTTCTATGACAGTCTACCCTTTTTATGGTGAGCCCTGACTGTTACAGAATGTCATGTCACCAGGAAGACGGCAAAATTTAACTTCAGGATCTGTTTACGCACACAAAACATCGTTAAGAAGTTTGAAAAGCAGCAAAATAAATAAAACGCTTGTTATTTCCGAAATATTTTTCTAAATTTGTTTCTTGTGCAGGAGCGTCTGACCGTCGCCACCGGCGTCGACACACGGATGGTGATCAGGACGATCGGATGCCACAACCCGACATTGAGCCACATCAACATGGTTGGTGTTGTTGTTGTTGTTGTTGGTGGATACCCAAGGTTTAATGATCGTAAATTGCATTTGCTCACTTGTGTGAAACATCAGCTAGCCAGCCTGCTGCAGGTGCAACAGCGCACGCACTGTGTGATTGTCCGCCGGGTCCATACGTCGACTGTCGTTGTCCGTCCTGCCACTATCGCTACCATCAAATCGAGGCATCACGTGGCGCGTACTACCCGGGCACACAGCCACACACCAATGTCATGTACCCCGACGGGTATACGCCGTATCAGAGGTTCGTCTGCATCGGTAACTGCTTTTGACTAGGGGCGGTGCATCAGTACATCGTCAGTGTTATCACACCAGCTACATAGTCAGCTCATTTCAAAATAATGTCGTGGTCATTCATGAAAATCGAAGGTCATAGCTTACAAGCGCAATAACGATTCTTTCAGCAGTCTGTTCAATCCATACAAAAGTCACAATCCGCCGGCTCACCCCATCCCACTCGAGCCAACTGTGCAACCGCCGACGGAGAACAACAAAGAGAACAAGAAGAAGCCGAGTAACGATGATGATGATGAAGTGCCACGTATGTGTACATCAGATGATTTTTCAGACAAGCTTATGTTGTATGCATAGGGGGACCTAAAGTTTTTGGCTCTTAGTGACCGACAATGGTAATTAGGTACACAAAGCTGCCGTTATGCTCTAGTGTAACACCGATTCTGCTGTAGATCGTGATAAAAAGTTCGTATCAATCCAAAGACGGTGCACTGAAACGTCACCTATGGATACTGTGCTAAATATTGCAGGTCGCTTCATGCGCAGTGACGGCAAGTTCACAGCAGACTGCAGTGACTCTGAATGCGAACTGTGTCTGTTGGCAAAAGGCAAAGCGCCACCGAAACACAAGCACAAACCGAAAAGTCGCGGCAGTGTCAAGTGAGTTTTACTGTAACCTCTTACCAATCTGGAAATAATTGATAAACGTTTTTGTTGCAAAATTGCTTGTTCTATGTTCTGCAGATCACGTGACTCCCATCGTGGACAGTAAGTGTAATTGTGCTTATATTTTTAATGAGATTTGGCAGCTGAGAACAGACCGTTCGTCGTGGAACACTGGGTTGTCAAAATTAACGATTCGTTTTTATTACATATAGCTGCCTGGCCAGCACAAAATGGCCATAAACCCAAGTTTTGAAATCCTGTCGTTGTTACAATACACTACATCACCAGAGAAAGTGAAGAAAGCATGAAATGCATGCCTTCTTGCCACGTGATGTGGGATGATCCAGGAAGAAGTCTTCTTGCAAACAGACTGCTTTGCTGCAACGCCAGCAGTCACGTCTCGGCCTACAATTCCCATCATGCATACAGCAATGACTTCTGTTATTTTATTGTTGAAAATGAAACAGATCTAAATCTCATTTCCAGCTCACGTGACTCACATCGCGGGAAGTAAGTTGAAGGGAATATGGTATTGGTAATAATCGACAAAAAGCCCCATCAGCATGAGCGCACGCCACAAAAATCAGGCACCAACCACGCAACCAAACAACAACCCCCCCCAAAACCCCCCCCAACACACTAATAACTCTCCAGTCTCCACTCAAAATAATTATTTTAATTGGATATGTATCAAGTCTGATAACCGATATCCACCATTCACCATCTGCAGGTCCCGCGACTCGCAACGCAGTCCCCGCAGTCGGGGTAGCAGCCACGGACGGCCGGACTCCAAGCAACATCGTCAGTACACGAAACGACCCGAATCACGTGACCCCGGGGTGCCGGCAGCCGATGCGATTATTGCGAAATACAAGGATAATTGAGATATTATGAGGCGTCTGATGGGCTGTATCAGATTTGAAAGCAAGAATTTCGACAAAGCCAATTTTTATTTGGCACGACCTTGGACAAGCGTAACGGTAACCTTGCAAATGATGAACAACTTTTACACTGGTCGAAATTTGTGCTCTTAGGAAACTATGTCGGAAACTTAGGAAACTCTCGGTCAAAAATTGTCAGTCTCATATGTACAGTACCTGGTTGTTGCCTTCTAACTTCAAACGGTATGTTGCCCGATTACTGCGCGTGGGTAAGTGCTGATCGGACAAAATATAGCTTCTTACACCTACAGTGGAAATCCATCTCACAAGCGCAGCTTCTGCCTTGAGCCTAGCCACTATAGGAGAGGGGCATCAAATCACAATAACCAATTCACCTTCAGAGAACAGTGTTTTTGTCCCTGTTTTAACCGTATTACTCTGGGTGACGTGGTTGTCGCATCAATAGTCAAATGCATGTTGTTATGCGTGCATCATCTGAAAGGTTGAAGATTTTTTTGCGAAAGCTCATTTATATTTTTTAAGGCACATGGGTCCAATTTTCTAGCTCAACAGGAAGAGTATTTTCACAACTTATTGTATTTTATGAACTGCTCGTTCGTTGATTTAGCGTGAGTTTTGCAACATTAATTTGCGGGTTATCATGTATTGCAGGATGTATGTATTTGTGTTGATTGTAATTTATGGAAATTCATTTTGCTATTGTCTTGTCTTGCGTTGGGTCACACGCTAAATTACTTGTGTATTCTTGCAAAGTGATTATTTGGAGTTTGGGCGTTTTCACGTGTTCTGCTTCTGCTGCACCCATATTTTTCGTTACTTTGGCTCAGTGTCTGCATACGTCAAAGAAATAAAATACAGGCCATTTTCTGATTTTTATCATTATTCATACTTTCTGTATGCGGTATTGAACTGCAAAATAAACAACCTGGGAAAATATCCTCATTATGAAAAAGTTGGTCGTACAAAAATTGAGTGCATAGGACAAAAATGGGAAAATCACAGCTTCAATTATCAAGGAAGAAACAAACAAAGAACCAAACTCTGGAAAGATTCGTGGAATAAAAGACACTGAATATACAAAAAAACTTAAACAGCCGCTGACAGACAAAACAATAAGATGAGGTCACAACACGAAAATATGAAATAACGTGCATAATAATAGCTATGTAAGCTGACACAAGATTATCGCCAGTTGTACTGTCATGTCGACGTTTTTCATATTTTTTCAACATAATTCGATGGGAATAGACCTTCGCGACCACTAGCAAGTCGACCAGCCCACCAGCCAGATGGATCTGAAAAAGTGCATACAGTCACCGAGGAATAACTTCGGGTTTAGAATAGTTTTTGGCGTGTCCCGAAGAGTTCTAGCACGTTAAAGCACTTCGTTATAGGAATGTTCGCATAGAAATACATTAAATATTCCTATAAATCGATTTGTGTCTTACAAAAAAGGAAAAAATATTTAACCGCCCAATTTTTCTGCAGCACAAGCGTAGTAGCTACAATATAGTACATCAAACAGTGCTAGAAGTCATCCTCCAAAAAGTGAAACCGAAAGTTTGGTCCCAATATGCCACGCCCCTCTTTATCACGATACGCGGTGAATATTCGCTATCGCAAGGATTTTTTGTTACAAACGTTTTCAGGTGCAAGTTGCCACCAGGTGGCAGAATGTTAGGCACAAACTTTAACATTTTGACATAAGATAGACAGACTTTAAGCATTTTATGCACTTCAGGTGCCAAAGCTGAAATCTCCAGGTGCAATTTGCAGCTAACCTGATTTTCAGGTGCAAATGAAATTTTTAGGTGTAAAAGTTCTGCAGTGACCGAACATGGGTGGTCCCCACGATAGCCCCAAAAACAGTACAGGCGATACTAGTCATAATTCTAATTGACACAGTTCCATTGATATGAAAATAGTATCAATGCGATTTCAAAATTTGTTGAAGTTCATGCCCCATAGTAAGAAAAAAATCAACTGGACTACGAAGCATTCACCCGACCTTCTTTCAAAATCTCAATCACGTCGCCGGCATTGAACCCAATTTCATCAGTGTCCTGTGCGTCATAGGCGTACAGCGTGCGACATTGGGCCAATTGGGGTTTAGGCTTGACCGGAGGTTTGGGCCGACCGCCGCCTGGCAGGGGACGGGATGGCGTGGACGCGTGCACCTGTCAACAATGGGTGTAGAATGAATTGTGCTCATGATTACAATCAATGCACTTTTTGTCCTGTATGTCTGCTTTTGTGAAATTCGGTTTGTTTGGTTTATCTGCCCAAATCTGTTTACAGCTCAACTTCGATTGCGAATCTCAACGAATAGGTAGAGAGCGGACAAAGACAAATCCTCAATGCCCCCACCACTGACGTGTGTTATAATAATCCGCCACATATTCACATTGTGAATGTTCTTGATGGTGTGGTGAGTGAAGGAAAATTTTGTTATCATGTCCATTTAACAGTTACAGCACTAGTCCATGGCCCACCTCAATGTGCAGTGAACCCCATGGAGCTGACCCTGGTACCCCATAGGCGCGGAATAAAAAAGACTGACTGGCTGTTGATGCTTTATCCACCAAGCTGTACGTACGTATAGTGCCATAGTCTCTCGACAAACCGGACAGCGTACAGACGGCCACTTCGCTAACCTCCCCAGCCCTGCCCGCTTTCGGTGTGTCCATGAACGCGGCACCCCTCTGTGCATTGTTGGTTGGGTGCACCTGTCTGTGATGCGCACCCGTGCCCGCTGGCATGACCATACGTGGTGCATGGCCAGATGAACTGCTGATACGACGTGACAGACGATTGCCTGCAATGCACGGACTGTGTATGGGCACGGTAGCAAAATACCAAAAACAAACTTGTCGTGCTTTTGCAAAAACAGCGTTGTTTTTGTCAAGTTGAAGTTGAAGGAATACTGACTAGGACACTTTTTCTATGGATGGTCACACAGTCGACGAGACACTCCTGACCCATGAAAAATGAACAATGAGCGAACAAAATAACCCAAAAAAACGAAACCCCAACTGAAACTGACCAACAGCCATTGAGTCATTTTGATGTGACTGTTGATGCGCCAGCGGTCGACGGTGGTGCACGACTGGGGAGGCGATGTGTGCGCCGGGACCTACAATTTATTTGGGTAAAAGACGGATAAAAGATTGCAGCATAACTTTGCCCAAAATCAGCATACCTTGTACAGTGCAGAGCCTAAGTGGCGTAAAGCAAGCTTATACTCTGACAATTCTTTTGGGAGAAACTTTTCAAACGCGTTGCCTGATCCGTAAAGCGCATGACGCGTGCACTGGCTATAGCGGTCACGTGACTTCTGTAGCCAGTGCACGCATGATGCGCTTTACGGATCAGGCAACGCGGTTTAAATGTTTCTCCCAAAAGAATTGCCAGAGTATAGCTTCACACAAATGCATAGCAGATTACGTTATGGCTTGCGCAATTTGAGAACTGAATTTGTGGTTTTTGCACATGTCAGAGTAACTAAACTAGGTTTTGAGAGAATCTACCACCAAAGCAGCAATCGTCAATAACGCTCCCACATACGTGTATCAGCGGGCAAGCCATTGGCAATACTGATCACGACAGCTTTGCCTTGCACAGTCAGGGTGGCCTGATCACCAACTCCATCATTCAACTGGAATTGCACACTCCTCACATTGGAACCGAATTGCAGACGTTGTTTCTTGACGGTGAAATCGTGCGTGTTCGCAAACTGCAGCGGTAGCTGGCGACCGGCGCACTTCTCGGCGAAAATTTTGCTGCAATTTATAAAACGGAAGATGACGACGACAGTGACGGCTACAGCGATTGAAATAGGAAGCTGTACCCAACACTCGATAATGGATCTAAAGCTGTTGGTTAGGTCTTGGTCGGTCATGTCAAGGTACGTGGGGATATTTCGAGACGTAAACCTCAAATGAGATCGGTTTCGATTTCAACCACGTCCATGCCTGTTATCTCTGTGCAAGTAGTGTGGTCTATGGAGTTTCTGAAAAACATTCACGCGGATCGAGGTCTACAGAGCCACACGTGAGCCGGTTCGCTTCAAAAAGTTCACGACAGTTTCTGCAGACGACAACGCCATAATCAGGAAAACGTCAAGTGATCAACTGAAACCCATTCTGACCTAAGTGCCGTCAAGAACTCTGTTTTGAACACTGATTCCAGCAGCGAGCCCTCCGCATTCTGCACATGGATGACCATAAAATCGTCTTGCAAAGTGCTCAGCCCAACCGCTTGGATCTCTGCCAGCTCAATACGTCGCTTCACCACTTCGACCATTCGACCTTTGTCTGGACCTTGTTTTGACTGAAAAATATCGGTTAGCGAACCCTTTTCAGAGTGACCCTCAATAGTAGTCAATCCTTCGAAATGGTGACCGACAAATACGGTGGGTCCTCGATACCCAGCTAACATGCTGGCTCAATAGGTGAACATTCTTTATAGCGATTGAAAACATTCTCCCGACCACGTGACTATAAAGACGTGCTGGTGCAATAAAGACGTCTTTGAATGACCTTGATTTCAGCACGACTTAAAAAATTTTACAAAATTCACGCGCACCTGCTCTCGTCCAATCAGGAATATCGCTTTCTGCGTCAGAATCATGTCTCGTTTCGTTGACTGAAAAGAAATGTTTCATTCACTTGACATGAACAGAGTTCAGCAGAATGTGAAGACTTGTGTACCGACGTCATTTGTTTTGTAAAATAAAAAAGAATAATTCGTAAATCAAGTCAACCTTGAACCTCCTGTCGTACTTGTTGACGGTGTGCGCGAACAACACGCGTTCGCGCTTGCCGATCAAAGCCTGAATACCCGGGTGACCCTCTATGCCGACATAATCCCCAACGAAATTGCGATTTATGGAATGCCGACGACGTTGTTTTTTGTTGAATAGCAGATCGCTG
This sequence comes from Rhynchonema sp. JSB1_4, assembly GCA_030248065.1. Lineage (NCBI taxonomy): Eukaryota > Metazoa > Nematoda > Chromadorea > Monhysterida > Xyalidae > Rhynchonema > Rhynchonema sp. JSB1_4. Next base: position 127,036 of record JASAMV010005069.1, read on the forward strand.
GCTGTGAACGTTTGATATTTAGGTGTTTATTATGCGCAATAATCGGTAATCACACTGATTATGGCTTGGCGCACAGGGGATGGGCTGTGATGTGAACACAATCCACAACCGAGGACGTATTTTTTATCTTTGCATTAGGCGCACAGGCACACAAACAACTAAATCAAACAACAACGAAACATTAAACACTTTACCTTGTTGTTTCAATTCAGCGAAATGTTTGCGTGCGTTGTAACGTCTGAACGCTTTCTGTATGACCCTCGCAAAGCCATCGTATTTTCGCTCGCGCATTTCTTCAAGCAGAAACAGCTGAAAAAAACATGAAAAATTTTGGGACTCGAAATAATTTTCATGACCAAAGGCCAGTGTTTGGTTTGCTTGTCAGTGAGCCAGGGCACTGCACGGAAATAACACCATACAAGTCAGATTTCAGCCAATCTTACTTTTGTGATGCAGGCACAACTTTTTCAACAAACGTAAACCGTACCGATTCGGGATTCTTGATGAACACTTTGGATCGTCCCAACTGAAACTGGTCATCATCCATGTTGACAGCGTGCATGATCAACCGAATGCCCTGTCGAACGTCGCCGTGGAATTTGCGAGGCGGCCAGGTCTGGTCACTCAGAATGGCGTACCTGGAAGTAAACTGTTTCATCGAAAAAGCATAAATCGTCCGAGATATTGCGATTTGAGATCACAATTTACACCCTTTTCGCCCAATATTGTTGAGACAACCAGCCACCCACAAGTTTTAGCCTCAACCGTGATTATTCCGGTGCGTCACATCTTGATTCTAGCAGCGACGTCAAGCTGGTAATCGCTTCTGGTCGGCTTCGAATGAAAAATGTTTCACAATTTGTATTGATGTGTGAACAAGACATGGTATGCGGACTGATGTTTCACAACGATCACCATTGGTCACGAGACTATAGCAATGAGTTTGCCAGCACAAGAATATGGTCTGTTGACGGTTTTTTGGAGGCAAATTTGCCAGAGGCGTTCGCACTGAAAAGAGCCCTGGCACCTCGGTCTGTCTGCGAAGGCAGGGCGAAACAGACCAACATTACTGCACTCCGTACATTGTTTCACTGTTGTTTAGCCCCATGTCAAAAACCGCCAGTGGCATTCATAGTATAACAATTAGTGATTCCCAGGTTAAACATCACGGTTACGGAACCACTTCCGATCTGTATTGGAAACACACAGTAAATCCTACCGACCGATGCATAAATTTCTGGAATGGTCGTCTGTACGCGTAACCAGCTCGACGAACTCGCACGTTCTCACGAAGACCAAGGTATTCAACTTGGTGTTGTACGCTGGAAAATGTTTCGTGTTTTTAGGGAATTGCTTCCAGTGAATGGTGTTTCAGTCAATTGGGCAGATGGTGAAACTTTATATCCCGAACCGAACACAGCAAAAAAATTTATTCCAAAACCGTTTATCCTCCCAATCCAGCGGTCGCTTCGTTTCGTTTGGTTTTATGCATCGAATATAATGCGGCGTGCACTGCATAAGAGAGTTGACTAGCTGATTGGCTTGGCCCTGAAAGTAAAAAATATCAAAACCAAAATGGTCAAAAGAAGTTAATCGAAAATTCCACAAAACCAACCCTAATCTTAGTCGCACTGGTTGTAGGTCGTGACTTGGCACCACTGGTGACGTTTTCGGGAAACAAATTGACTAGAAACGGGCTGCAAAGAATAACAACGCATGGTTTTTGTTACATTTCTAACAAAAACAGAAGAAACAAAAATGAATTGCAAACAACGTTACTTTTCACTCGATTGCATCATCTGTATCAGATCCGGGAACAGCACGTCACGATTTCGATCGCAGAAACCCTCGATATCGTACGTGACCTGCAAAAAATCCCACAATTTTTCAAAGAGGACGATCTTTGTGCATTTATCTGAGCGCACTCATGTGTTGGCGACCGGGTATCGGGTGTATTCACTTCGCGCTGACAATGTCATGCTGCACTACGGGCCAGTGAGAAGCCACGACGAAACATACAATCTACGACGTACACTGCTGCACAGTTCAAAAGTCCGAAAAAGAAAATTGCCCGATTTCCCAAGCTCACCACTAACCTGTCCGGCATAGTGATGCACAATGAAACATTCAGTGCCGCCCTGATAATGGTCATGTTGTCGAACTTGATTGTTGAGTTTCTGCAGAAATTTATCATCGGCGCCGTCTGTTTGTGCGTGCATCTGCGCACAGATGTCGTCCAGGATACAGAAACAGCCTGGAAATTGTGGAGAAACACAAACATTCGTGTCAAAAACGACATTTTTATACCCATTTAGTTACGAGACCCTCTACAGTTATTATTTAGAACGATATTCCCAGGCCCCCACCCCATCTTGCCGCTAGCCTGCCACCAAACCAGGAACCGATCATAGTGGATATTCTTGGTGACCGATTAGGCCTGTCCCGATCAGGTCACAATGAAGGTTTTGTTGCGCGTCAACCTGCCGCAAGGCTATGAGCTTTCACACAACTGTCAGCTGGCAAAATCAATAGCATTCAGTCCCTCCACTGTATCTAACCGGGTGGGGACTTGTCTTCAATCAGCTGGCACACAACTTTGTTGTTGAAATACTCAACCGGTGTCCATTGTATGCCTTCTTGTATGTATTCTTCCTGAAAAGGTCAAGTCCGAAAGGTTGGCTTGCTTGATCGGCAGGTAGTTTCTCAGTTGCGCAACAACAGCACCTCAGTGGACAACGATTTCTTGAAATGATGTAAAAAGCATGGAAAGGATATATGACAAACAGCGCGATCCGCTTCATGAATCAGGCAGCGCGTTCGAAAAGAAAGCCTCTAACCGTATTGTCAGAACATAACTAATCACAGCGCAATTCTAACCTGTTCAGCTTTGAGTGTCAGTTCAATAAATATCTGCTGCAACTTCTCATTCACGTAATTGATGCAGAATTGTTCGAATCCGTTTCGTTCGAATATCTCAAAGCCATAGATGTCGAGCACACCCAATGTTTGCAGCTGACGTTTGTCCGTGTGCATCGCGTTGTTGACCGATTTGACTAAAGTTATGAAACTGCTTTCGTTCATACATTTTTCGTTGTGCACCGTGCTTTTCGTGCCCAGCCTACGTTTGATGGCAGAATAGTGGATACTTGTTCTACGATTTCATACTCTTGATCAATGTCCTACTTAGGAGCCGTGAACTACCGAAAGCATACCCACGATCCCGGAGTAAGGAAGTTTCTCCGTTGGTGCAAGTGTTTGGGTTGCAGAATTGGTTTCATGCGTTGGTGGAAGATGGCAAATCTAACGACAAAGCAGCCTCCGAAAAATACTTGCACACGCAGCGCATATTGAATATAGCAACATTTTGGAACAACCGTGTAGTCCGAACCTGTCGCAAACCTCCTAGTGAGTAGTTATTACCGCTCCATTTGGAGAATGAGGCACACCAAAAAACATGGACTGCATGGGTATCGACCAAATCACGCACCCAAATAGTCAAACAGCCTCGTGTAGAGTGCCTTTGCCCACGCATCCCTGGTGTATTCGGCTTGTTGTACATTCAATGTTACGTCAATGTTCTCCGTTTGTCGTCCCCATTTCGATTCCATTCGACGACTGATCAATTTTGAACGGATCACTTCCGCGTCAAGTCCCAGCAGATAGGATGGGAATTGGAGGACTGAAGTGTTCGGCAAATTTATACATGTAGTTTTTTCAACATTTGCGCTCTTCAGCATGCAAGCAGCTAGAAAATTCTGAAGCAAAAGCCTGCAGCTGCTGATCTTATGAATGAAAATGAACCCGCCAATTTTGAATCTCCGCTTTCAGAACAGTCCGCTGAAATAAGAAACTAAATGAAAATTAACAAAAACAAAAAAATCAATAGCGAGCACCAAAACCATTCACATACAATCATCATTAGCGACTTGGGCGTATCCATTACTTAATTCAATGAACCCAATGTTGCCAATGTGCAGCACGGTAGCCACCAATTTCAGTACTTCGATCTGAATGTCCTCCGGAATTCCGATCACTTCCATTGCATTCTGGAGAAATAAAAATGAATTTAGTTCATCGTTTGAGCCCAAGCTGCCTTTAAAAAAACCTTTGAAGAACAACGGAGTCTATTTTAAGCTCACTGCCAATAACATCCCACATCAAACCAACCAACCAGTGTATCGTGGAATTCCTTTGCATCATTCGTGCCCTCAATACTCGTGCAGCCACTTTGGTTAAGATAATTGTAGTAGTCGAGATTCGTGATGCCGAAACTTTCTGAACAGAAAAACTCAAATTGTCACGCGTTTTTTTGTTAAAATGATAAAGATCAATATGAGATACCGCGCATTTCAGGCGTGGCCCCGGCACAAAGCTGGTAGAAAACGTGGAAGTTGCGTTCGTCGCGATTTTGTGACACGACGCGGGTCTGCGATGTTTCAAAGATGTGAATGTATAGTTCATTTGTAGAGACTGCATTACCAAACTTGAAAGGAGACACCCACCTTTTCGAGCAGAAAATTCGACACTTTGCCTCCGACTGGCTCACCACCGTTGAACAGAATCTCAACGTATTTGCCCTAAAATTGAAGTTACAGTATTTTAACTTTTATGATTCGCTAAACTGTTGACACATTTAGCATGGTTTGCAGTTATCCGGTCAGACAAAGAAACATTTTAATATGTATTAACCGGTGAACATTACGCTGCTATCAATACCAGGGACACATTTGGCTGTGGCAAGCCAAAGTCAAACCAAACACCGAATGCATAAACGAGATAAAATCTGAACATTTCGCTTACAAATCGACTGGAATTATTGTTGCGCACGGTCTTGGCGTTACCGAACGCTTCCAGCAGCGGATTCGTCTCCAGGATAACGTCTTTGATGTGCTGAAATCGACAAAAACTTACTCCTAGTTAGTGTCATGAAAATAGACAGTAAAGTAACACTGTAGTACACATACACACCGTACCGTCCACTCTCCTGAAACTGTCGTCTCCATGTGAAAAAGGGCCTCCTTACACTGCTCTTTCAGATGGCGGCGAACAGTTTCGTGCCCAGGTCCTACTCAGCCGCCAAAGTCCATTTCCCTGTACTTTACATTTACTGCACATAACTAATATTCCTCATAACTACACTAGCCACGGGTATAGGTAACGTAACACCACGCGAACACGAGCCTGATTTCTTTCGTTTTGCCAGTGCCGAAATCGAGCTCGTGTTGGCGTAGTTTGCCTTTACGTACCTGAACCCGTTGTCCGCCGCCCGACACTTTCGCGACGTATGACATGATGTATTTGGCTGCAACGGTCTTGCCGGCTCCGCTCTCGCCGCTGAAAAACAAGAATGTCCATGGAACTTGTGGTTACAATGGGCACGGTGAGAGTAATTCGATGCAGGTAGGTTATTTTGATTTATCTTTAGTTAGATTATTAGTTCACATATTACATCCAACTTCTGTCATTTCAAACAGTAATTGGCTATGCTATGATTTAACTTATGAAACATTCTGGAAGCCAGAACGTGAAACAACTTTAACTCATATGAGCTTGGCCAACTTCTAAAACCATTAAAACAATTTAGAAAAAGACCACACCTGATGATAACACACTGGTTTTCCTGGTCAATGAGCATGTTCCTGTACATATTGTCAGCTAGTGCGTAAATGTGCGGCGGGTTTTCGTACTGAGCCTGAAATAGCTGCTCTTGTTTTAGCGAACATTTTGCATGTAACATGACGATACGTGAACATATGATGAATGACGATTATTCCGACAGAAACAAAACACACTGAAATAAGAAAAAAGACATGACTCACAGCGCCTTGATACAGCTCGACCTCCTTGTCAGTGAAGTATGGCATTTGTTTGAATGGATTCACAGACACGAGCACTGGACCGATGTAGGTCTGCGAAAAGGATTTCGAATAAACGAGATTAAAGAAATAATTCTGCGATTTCACAAACCAGATTTCGTTCAATTTTACATCATGAACGTTAAGACACATGGCGGTGTGGTCAAGGTGATCTTATACGTAACACCAGGAGGTTTGAAATCAGAAGCTGCGAGAACCTTTCGTCAAGAATGCGCATTTTTTGTAACTATAAAAGTTGTTTATGATTTAATTTTTCAGCATGACAGCCGTGGGCGCAGCATTTCGCACTGGCTAACGGGCAGTCTTTCGCAGTCGCTCGTGAAACATCAGCATCAAATCTGTCGCCAATCTTTGCATGGCGCTTTCGGTATTCGGTGCAAGCCAGAGTCGGGCTCAGTGCAACTTGAGCCCCTTTCATTAACTTTTATTTGTAACGAGTCTTATGAAAAAAGAATTGAACCTATAATCTACACATGACCAAAGATTGCCGAGAATTAAACGATTTGCACGGCAAATTCGCGTACATTTTGAATTCTTGCACATGGAAACGTTGGTATAAAGCCACCGCCCAGGATCCAACTAACAAAAATGGTATTTCCATTGTATCGTTTCTTCAAATTATCGACAATAGCCGAGTCGGATATCTTTGCCAACAATACCATGTCATCCACACCACAATGGTGCACGTTGGTGTGTGATTGCCAGTGGAACGGCTAAAATGCGGGAAGAATACATTTAGAAATCTGTCATTCAGAAAGTCTATCCCCTTGATAGTTACCCTTAATAGTACCTACATAGGTGGCTGTAAATTCGTTCCAAATCTGTTGTTGTTAATGCCACCTACTGCTGTTCTCAATTCTTGCTGAACGGCCTAGTGCTTGAATTTGACAGGTCCAGCTCATGTCACTATAACGAGGATGCTGATTCACCGCACTATAATCAAACTTCAATTGCTCTAGGCTTCATTTTTAAGAGTTGGCAGTTATGCACAATGCTAATCCTGAAAAATGAACGTTGCACGCACGTTCTTCCATACGAATTTTTCAAGTTGCGGCAAACAAGTTCCAGGACAGCCACAAGTAAACGTATCCTCCCTTGTAAGCATTACATGTACACTCAGGAACGAACAAAGTAGTCATTTATACAATCCCAAAACTCACCATTTTGGTGACTCGTGATTCTTTTCGATGTGAATTTCGAACACTGGTCAAAATGAAAATAGCGGCAGTTTTCGCGCAGCAATACTGGTAATAGCACTCGGTAACATCTGAAAAAAACGCGATAATAATATACCCAGGAACGCGGGTAATGCAGGCGCAAAGTGCATTTCACATCAAAAATACATTCACATGCGGATATAATATCCTGGCCAATAAAAAATATCATTGCACTGCACTCTGCTGGAAGCGCAGGCAAACACGGAGAAAAACAGGCAAGCCACAAGTGAAAAACGTCACACACTTGAGCCAGGTGATTGGGGCGGAAAAAGCGCAGCAAAGCCAGCCACCACACTTATGTATAATGTCGACATACATAAAAAGGCCTATTCTTGAAAAATAAAAATTCACAGTGTGTTGCGCGAAGGTTACCGGGGGGGGGTGCAGTGTGGCAGAGTAAACATCGCTGGAACATGTGCGTATGCGTAACACCACCACTGCAGTATGAATCATACCCAGGGTTATTCTAGTGTTGAAATCACATAGTATTGCCATGCGGTATTACGCACGATAGTATTAGGTGTTTTTCGGGTCGTTTTTGGTAAGCACACCCGCGTTAAAACAAGTTACGCTGTAGCGTTACTCATCGCGAGAAAAGAATTTTGTTCTGGTTGCCGGTTCAGTGCGACACACGCAAACATTCGTTACGTTGTTGTTTCTGGGTAAAAATTCCAAGGGAACTCCGAACAAACCTGGCTGTTACAGTTGTCAAACACTCATCAGATGAAGACTTGTTTGGTCATTCGTTCGCTGCTTCTTTTCACTTTCGTCCGTAACGGCCCTGAAAAATACGAATCAAATTAAAAAAAGATGGCAGCAGTTTGGTTGAAGAAAACATGCTCTGGTTTCAATCTAACACTTGAAAAACGTGCAATCATGTTTTCGGGACAGGAAAGAGGAAACGAAACACAAGACATTTCATGGACATAAAACAAAATATATAATAACACCTCACCATGCGGGTTGGGGTGCATGTTAGATACAAGCAAGATAAACAATGTGAAAAATTTTAGCATAGAATTATCTTTTATTCCAATTTTCAGGGTAAGGCACGCTCAAACCAAGTGCAACAACAACAGGAACAACATGGCACAACCAGGTGTGCAGTCCGCCTTCTAAACAGTGAACTCTTCCAAATAGGTATCGACAATTTGGTGCCCAAACTACGTTAATCTGTCACTCGACAACGAACATTCATCAAATAATGATGGATCCTAAGATCATGTCACTATAACCAGGCTGGACTGTAACGATATTTATGCAACAAGCTAGCGCCGCACTCTCAGTTTCTCTTTTCGTTTCTTCACATGTTTCGGCGTTTTGTTCTTTCGGTTCTCTCTCTGCTCTTCTTTCACTTGACGCTTTCGTTCCTGAAATCAAAATTGAAAAATGAGCAAACTTGACAAACAAAAGCAATGACGTCCTCAAACCGGCAGGAGACCGCCAAATGGTTTACTCCAAGAGCATAAGCTGCGGTAACATCCACCAAAACTGATTTCATTCAACGTGAGACCCGATCAAAATGAAGAAAATTACGCGTACCAAATCTTAAAAAAGTGCCACGACACGAACAGCATAACCCATCAACAGGGGACAGTTGAAGTTGTACAGAATCTCTATCTGGTCTGACACGTAGATTACCGTACCCTTTTAGTGTTCGGCGATTCATCCCGTTCGCGTTGCGGATGTTTGGGTGCAACTGGATCACCATTATTCTCTGCTTCACTCACACTTCCATCGCTGCCACCATCCGAAGTCGACTGTAAAGTGTACGGCTGATTTATCGGTCAAGCAGTTTCAGTCACGTGACTGACTGAAGTTTAGGATATTTCAAGACAGTTCTGATTCCGACGAGTGTACATATATTGTAGTTGTAGTTGTTCATCAACTGAGAATATTATAATGTCGCCTTTAATTTTTGGTCGATGTCAGAGGCATCATTCAAGTCAAACGTAAAGAATCACAGCAGAATCAAGAAATCACGAGATACTATAGAATTCAAACCTTGGTATCGTCCGGTTCCTCCACCGCTGACGTTGAGTGTTGCTTGACGCCAGTGAGCGTATCATTTAGTCCCGTTACCATCGGATAGAACACATCGGGCAACGCAGCGCCGGACTTGGCTTTTTGAACATCCCGCTCGAAATGCATTACTTGGTCGAGTTTGTGTGGGATATAGGCTTGCATAAATACCTGCAAATTGACGGACAATCATCTCTGGTGGAATTATTTCGAATACGACGATCACATTCACGAACTGTTCACTTTGGAGAGCTGAGTCTGTTGGGGTTTAGCATCCGTCACTAGAAAAACAGCAGTCCAGACCGCAATTTGCTAGCTGAACGACTAACTCAAAATAAGAAACCAAACGCAGCTAACCGCATCATCATTTTCATCCGTATTTCTATCGATGACTATCTGTTCATCAAAGAATCGGCCTGGTTCTTCAATAGTTGGGTCAGTGACAAGTTGGAACAAAACGCGGACACCCAACACAGGGCTGCAGTGACGGCGGAAATAATCTGCAAATATGAACGATTTGACTGTTGATTCCTTTCGCCTTCCAAATAGCGAGCCCATAATATACTGGCTCATTTTGTGGCGCATTCTTATTTTAGTACTGGATCCGTGAAATTTACTGGCTCATTTGCCAAAATCTACTGGCTCCATTTCAAATTCTTATTCTAAAAATGTCAAAAAAACCCTGATCGTAGACAAACGCAAAATATTCGGGGCAGGCCGTGGAAACGAGATCAGATTGGTCCTAAAAAAACTTGTGCGAAATAATAATTTTGCAATAATTTCGAACAGCGAGAAATGTTTTGATGCCTTTTGGAGCAACTTTTTACGCTGATCGAAATAGCATCATATTATGCAGCAATCCAGAAAAAATTCGGATCAGGCCGATCACAGAATAAATACGGGTCTCTGTTCTTAATATTTTGAGTAGAACACTTCCGCATGCGATTAGGGATCGGTTGATGAGAGGTGTCGGCACCCCAAAAAAACCGCAGGGCATCGGGTGTTTTGGGTACCTTCTGCACAATTATGTTTTTAACAAAAACGTAAAACCGATGCGCAGAAAGCATGGTTTTGGGGTTAATTTTAAAACATATGAACTGAATAAGCCGAAACAAAAAACTTGCATAAGGTAGGCAAATGACAATATTTTGCTTGTTTTTGTTCGATAAGTCGTCTTGAAACTTTCTAATGTCTGGTGTCGGGTTTTTTGAAAGTGGAGGTGTAGGGTGCGCCCCCCGGATCTCGATCTCCACATCCGATTATTTCAGATGACAAAGAACCCAAACCGAACCGTTAATATTCGAACAATCTTTCCTCAAGAATTCCAACGCATGCGGGTGATCGTGCTCGACAGACTGTGACACGTCGATAATGTAGATACGACGGTCGTGATATCTGAATGTGATTGGTTGACGTTTTTGATATTTTGTTGCGTTAAACTTCGGATCAGGTCCACCGGAAAACACGTAGAAAACACTTTGTGCCCGTGGCGAAAACTCGGATTTTATGCATCATCTTCATTAACTTAAAAGTGTGTTTCTACGGTAGTCCTGAATATTTGTTTTTGTTTGTTCGTTTTCTGAAACTATTTCACTGGTCGTCAGAGCTGTCGCAAACCCGACTATAATTCCAACTTTATACTGCATTGATTTGATCTGACTATAGAAAGCGCCGTGCGAAATACTAACAACAAGTTGAATTCGCTCAGATCCGCATGCACCAGCTTGCAGTCGTGATACATACGTCGCATGAGCAGGCAAACATCACGATAATGACGATCGGCCTCTTCCAGACACGCAACGTCTTTGAGAAGGGGCGCTGGCCTGAAAGTAGAAGATTGGAAGCATGAGAGAATAAGAAGACAACAAAAAAACGTGATGAAAAACGAATGAGAAACCGAACAGGAAAAGCTATACAACAACGTTCGATTTCTAACCATCCATCCGTTCCAATAAATTCCATTATGAGAACGTGCGACTTCAGCAAAAATGGCTGCGGACAAGGCAGACCATTGGAGTGTAATCTGAAAACATCAAAAACAAATAAATTAATCCAATTTCAATAATGGAACATCAAACCGAATCCCGACCTAGTCAAATTCCTCATCTCTTTCTCCGCCCATGTGGCGACCATTTTGCGTGGATTGTGTCTTGCATAACCATGCCGATAGCGAAATTCACCAGCCACGTAGCGATCGCGGTCTTTGAATGTGAGGATCGAAGTTTTGTAAATCTGAAATGTGAAACTATCGAATGTACACTGCAGGACTGCAGTCGAACCAATTTATAGAGAGTGGCCCCGGCCCGAGCAGGGCATGCAGATTCCATGATAGTAAAGTCGAAATTGGTTCATCAAGACAAGAGCAAACCTTATTGCCAAACAAAACATGAGGTGGTAAATACCAAACGGAGCATAAACGTGGCAAGATTGCAGTTATCAGCCATAAGTTCTTCCACAGAGATCGAAGCCCAACCTTGACAGCACGACTGCCGTCATGTGTACTTGCATGGTACACATTGGCCTCTTTGCCCGTGCTAATGCAACCATCGATTGATTGTATGCTGCCACGTTGCAGTAATTTGAACAAAATCATTTTTGTGCGCGGATCAAGCACTTGTTCGACCGTCGCACGATCCGATTTGTCCTTTGTTCGACGTCTGCATGTTTTAAAATCATTGTTGGGCAACACAGTACACTTTGAACGATATAGAAAATTATTCGCCGAATCCGAAACTTCAAATACTACCTCATGTTGCTGCATTGCACGTCGTGTTTGTTCATTACAGTGCCAGTCGGGCCTTCGTAATGATCTGAATAAGCGAAAAATGTTTCATTTTAATGATTTCCCTAATTTCACTATCGTTGCAAAATTCGTGTGTCCACTGCTCCATTCGATAACAATGAAATAGCAAGTGCAATGCAAAAGAAAACACACCAATCCTAACGCGATCCAGCGCGGCTTTCAATAGCGCAGTGTCACACTTCGAACGTGCTTTATACTCGATGTGGTGAGCTTGACTATTTGGCTGTAAAATGATCGCAAATCCTATTGTTTCTAACGTTTGGCTCAATTACACAGCGTCAACACGAGAAAAACCGTTAGCATGTGGAACCGAAAAAAATGTAAAAACTCCGCCTCACGACATTACCTGAATGGCGTTACTTGATCGAATCGCATTGCAGCGTTTGGTAAAATCTGAAACCAACAAAACAAAAATTAAAAACAGAGCTCGATCAAGCACAAATAACGCATCATTCTGTCTGCGCAACGTCAACTCCGTGACGAAACGGAGGAACTGATCCAAATCAACCAAATCCCAACCTCGGCTGGCGTCCGTGAATTGCACCACATCCAAATCTTCATCATAATAATCGTGTTCGTCACTCAAATCATCGTACGAGCTGCTTCCATCATGTGCGTGAGTCGCAGGCGTGCTCATTCTAACCTGTGCCATTATTGCAATTGGATCATGGAAATCAATATCAAACACCCAAGCCGCCACGCCAACATTGCACTATATTGGAGGAGGTTACTTGTGGATCAGAAGAGGTGTCAATCGGACCGTGTCGGTTTTTGGAACCTGAGGCCGACGATTTTTGCTAAAAATATCCTTGCATTGCACACGTGTCACCTTGCACTGAGATGTTCGGAGATTTACTGATCCAGCAGTGTGGTGGCAGGCCAATCGACCCAAGATACCCTAGGCAGGGGGGGCGAAGGTTTCGGAGTTACTCGAGATACCCCCAGATGCTACCCAAGATACCCGATGGTCCGTCAAAAGGCTATTTTTGCATTTAATTTTACTGCAAAATTGGCCTAAAAATAGGTACTTTTTGACATTTCGGCCGAAAATTTGCCTAAAATGACCATTTTTGGATGTTTGCGCGCGGAGAGCGCAATTTTTAGGGGTTCCGAGGTCGAAAAACACCTATTTTTGCCTTTGAAAAGCATAAATCTACTTACTCGAGATACCTTATGGGGTCGGCTCGAGATAGATACCATTCACCCACCTTTTGGGGCCGGCTCAACATAGATATTCTTCGCCCCCATCTCCCCTTAGGGTTGACTCGAGATAGATACCCCTTAGGGGGGAATGGAAGGGGACAGGCGTACCCGATGGGGAACGCCCCCCCCCAACAGTGTTGGAGCTGGGGGGGTTTGGGGGATAGCCCCCCCCAGTACAGTAGGTATCCCCCTCGCCTGGTGCAGTAGGTATCCCCCCGATGTTTGGCATCAGTGTAGTTCCTGGGGGGGGGAGGGGGGTCCCCCCTTTAAGGTACACTAACCGCCGCGACCAAGGTACACTAGTACACTAACCGCCGCGCCAGGTACACTAACCGCCTTAATTTTTGCCTAAAATCGGCATTTTCGGCCTAAAATGGGCATTTTTAGGCCTAAAATGGGTGATTTTTAGGTCAATGATGTCAAAAGTCGCCAAAATACCCTATTTATGGAGAATTTTTTCCAAAAGGGGCAAAAATCGGTCAAATTTTCTACCTCAAAAAGTGACTTTTTCCTGAATTTGGGTCTTCCCCTCTTCCCCCCAGGGAGGTACACTAACCGCCGCACGGAAAAAAGGGGTAGGTACACTAACCGCCGCGTCGGACCAGGAACTACACTGTTTGGCATGGTACCCAGATTTTCACCCTGGTACAGTAGGTATCCCCCCGATTTTGCCCAAAAAGTGCCAATTTTTGACCAAAATGGCCAAAATTAGTGTAAAATCAGTGTTTTTTTTACCTCAAATTACCCAAAACTCGCGCGCTACGCGCGCAAATACTGCGTTTTCACACGATTCCACACATAATAAAAACATTAAAAATTTTCACCCCAAAACCCCCCTAGGTACATAACCCCCAGGCCGTCGGCTCTGGTACACTAGGTATCCGCCCTCTCCGAGCCCGGTACAGTAGGTATCCCCCTCCAGAGTACCTCCAACACTGTCCCCCAAGGAACTACACTACCGATACCTGATGCCTTCCGTTCTCTAGTTGCAAGGTACCTACCTACCCCTTAGGGGCGGGGGAATCCCGCACATTTCCATAGCCACTACACAGCTGGCCCGCATGAGACACGTGATTCAAATATGATTATTTTCGAGAACCGCACACCTTGGTTTTTTAGTTGTTCACAAAGAACTCGATACCGCACCAGGCGAGAAAAGCGAATGTCGATAGTGCAGGAATTGACGTCAACAAAACCAACAGGTAATATTCGAAGTCGCTGTCCAGCTCCACGTGCTCGCTGCTGATCATTTGCAGTCAACAAGTTTAGAAAGGTCTGAAAATGAACACACTAGTCATTCTAAAAATGAATACACTAGTCATAAGACGTGCATGAATACACCTGCTTGCACGACCCTCCAAATCTCCGGCCCGGCCCGAGCCAAAAGCCCAAAATCGCGGCCCGGCCCGAGGTCGGGCCGGCCCGATTGCGACCTCAGATAGATTGTTCCCAGAATTTGTTGACGATAGACAGATAGCCTAAAGTGTTGACGATAGATAGATGAAATCAAAGTGTTGACGATAGATAGATGAATTGGGGGGACCCCCCACCATAGTAGTGGCTGGGGGGGATTGGGGGGGGGGTTACCCCCCTCTCAGTATTTACCTACCACAAAACCCGAGGTGGGGGTTGGGGAGGGGGGTTGAGTACTTACCTCTCACAACTCCAAATCATACCTCTCACAAGCAATTTTATACCTTTTTGAGGCAAAAATCGGTGTTTTTCGACCTTATTTTCCCAAAAATCGCGCGCTCCGCGCGCAAACCCACCCATAATACCTATTTTTAGGCGATTTTCGGCGAAAGTTTTGAAAAAGTACTATTTTTACCTCAATTTTTGGCCAAAATTGTATCACAAAAAACGGTGTTTTTTCGCCTTTTTGGGTGACCAAAATCATACCTCTCACGCTTCCGGTTCCAACCCCGCATCATACTTACCTCCCACACATGGGCCTGCCACTACACTGCCCCCACCAGTGTTGGAGGTACTCTGGAGGGGGATACCTACTGTACCGCGCTCGGAGAGGGGGGATACCCAGTGCCAGCAGTGTAGTTCCTGGGGGGGGAGGGGGGACCCCCCTCGGGTACGTCTGTTCCCCCTCCGAGGTACGCCTGCCCCACTGTTCCCCCTCCGGGTACGTCTGCTCCCCCAATTTTTTCCGCAAATGGGCAAATTTAGGCCTAAAATAGGCATTTTTAAGCCAAAAATGGGTAAACTTTAGGTGAAACCTCCAAAAAACGCCAAAATACCCTTTTTATAGGGGATTTTTCGCAAAAGAAGGCAAAAATAGTCCAATTTTTCGACCTCAAAAAATGACTTTTTTCCGTCCCCCCCCAAATTGGGACTTCCCCCCCCTTCCCCCCAGGTAGGTACGTCTGTTCCCCCTCCGAAAATAGTGGAGGGTACGTCTGTTCCCCCTCCGGACCAGGAACTACACTGAGTGCCAGTGCTGTGGCTGGGGGGGGCGGGGGGGTCCCCCCCAATGGTACCCTACGCGCCCCGGCCTGGTACGCTACCCCCCTACCCGCCCCGCTCTTGTACCCTACCCCCCTACCCGCCCTGACCCTACCCCCCTACCCGCCCCGCCCTGGTACCCTACCCGCCCTGATTTTTACCCCCAAAATGCCCATTTTTCGGTCAAAAATGCCCAAATTTCGACCGAAAACTCTAAAAAGTGCAAAAAATTTCGCGCTGCGCGCGATATATGCACTTTTTAGTACATAAAAACAGGCACCCGAAAAAACTTGTGTTGTACCTAGGCCTGGGCACAATACCACTTTTGACACCAAATACCAATACCCAATACCAATACCGGCCCTGTACCAATACCCAATACCAATTTGGTGACCCAATACCAATATCCAATACCAATACCGGGTGAGACCCAATACCAATACCCAATACCAGATCAATACTACTGAAGTGCCTGGTATTGGGTTTGGTATTGGGTTGGTATTGAGTATTGGGTATTGGGTTGGTATTGGTATTGGGTATTGGTCTTAGTATTGGTTTGGTATTGGGTTTTTGGTCTGGTATTGGGTTGGTATTGGGTTTGGTATTGGTTTGGTATTGGGTTTTGAGTCAGGTATTGGGTTTGGTATTGGTTTGGTATTGCGTTTTTCTGGATTAGTATTGGGTATTGGTTTTGACCCAATACCTGGGCAAACCCAATACCAATACCCAATACCAATACCAGGCCAGCTTCAATACCAATACCCAATACCCAATACCAGAATTACACCCAATACCAATACCAAACACTGGTATTGGTATTGGGTGGTATTAGTATTGGGTATTGGGTATTGTGACCACCCATAGTTGTACCCTACCCGCCCCGAAAAATCTTCCCCCCTCCCCCCAAACCGGATTTGCCCCCCCCAAATCCCAGGTACACTACCCCCCTACCCCCAGTGCTGTGGCTACTTTTGCGGGGCGGGTAGGGTACATAGGTGGAAAAATCCGGGGCGGGTCGGGTAGGGGGGTAGTGTAACTGGAATCTTGGGGGGAATCCGGTTTGGGGGGGAGGGGGGGGAGATTTTTCGGGGCGGGTAGGGTACAATACAAGTTTTTTTGGGTGCCTATTTTTATATGCTATGAAGTGCACATATCGCGCGTAGCGCGCGATTTTTTGCACTTTTAAGGGCTTTCGGTCGAAATTTGGGCATTTCTGAAGGCATTTTGAAGGCAAAAATCGGGGCGGGTAGGGTACCAGAGCGGGGCGGGTAGGGGGTAGGGTCAGTGTTGGAGGTACTCTGGAGGGGGGGATACCTACTGTACCGCGCTCGGAGAGGGGGGATACCTACTGTACCAGAGCCGATGGCCTGGGGGGGGGTTATGTACCTAGGGGGGGGGTTTGGGGGGGGGTCTGGGGGGGGGTTAGGTTTTGGGGTGAAAATTTTTTATGTGTTTATTACGTGTGAAATCGTGTGAAAACGTCATATTTGCGCGCGTAGCGCGCGAATTTCAGGTGCAATGGTAGGAAAAAAACACTTTTCACTAATACCCGCCTCTTCCATCAAGACTAAAACTTGCGGGGCGGCAAGGGGGCGATAACTAAACTGACGGGGTGGAAAATCGGGGGCCCACTCCCACCCCGCCAAACGGGGGGGGGGACACCTGCCCAGGAGGGGGGGGGGGCCCTACTGTACTGGGGGGGGGGGCTACCCCCCCCCAAACCCCCCCACCTCCAACACTGGGGTAGGGTACCGGCGCGGGGCGGGTAGGGGGTTGTGTCCCAGGCCGGGGCGGGCAGGGTACCATTGGGGAGACACCCCTCAAACACCTCCAACACCGCCCCCCCCAAGTACCGTAAAAACCTAAATAGAAGGGGGGGGGGGGCGCTATTAACTAACTGACCCCAGAGTGGGGGGGCGCTATTACAGGGGGGGCTCTATTCCGGGGGGCCTCTATTAATTCACTGACCCGAACCTGAAAAAAATGTTCCTAGAAAATACCCCCCGAAAACCCCTAAAAAGGGGTTTGAGAGGATGTTTTTTCGCTTGTAGTCGCATTTATTCGCGTCTAGTCGTCAATAAGAGGCGTATTATGTGCTCTGAACGAACAACAAACGTGCATAAATGTACCTGTGCACCACTATCAAGCGTTAATACACTACTGTATAGGGGATGTTACCAGGGTTTTTTTTTTCAAAATTCACTAGGTGCAACTTAGGTGCAACCCTCCAATTTTTAGGTGCAAGCTGGCCAAAGTAGGTGCAACCCCTATTTTGGACAAAAAACGCCCAATTTTAAGCTTTTTTTGCCAGGTTGTGTGTTTCAATGCTATTTGCGTGCTTGTAGACGTTCAATAAAGTTGTAACGCACTGAATGCCTTTGCCGGTGGCAAAAGCAAACTGTTCAGGGAACGTTCAACCTTTTGTAGCACATTTTGTATTAGTTTTCCATTATTGAGAACCGATTGAGAAGAAAACGAAACAGTAAAATTTTCACGTCGCCATATCCACATTTGGGGGTCACGTACGAATCAATTACTTTCGCTGTTCATTTACTGTGTGGGAATCTAATACTGTTGTCATGCTCTGCTCTGGGGGGAGGGGGTCCCCTCCTGAGGTACACTAACCGCCGCACCAGGTACACTAACCGCCGCAATTTTTGCCTAAAATAGGCATTTTTAGCCCAAGATGGGCATTTTAGGCCTAAAATGGGATTTCTCAAAAGTCCCAAAGATCCCTATTTATGGAAGAATTCCCCAAAAAAAAGGGCAAAAATAGGTCAAATTTTTTACTGGTCAAAAGGACTTTTTCCTGAATTTTGGTCTTCCCCCTCCTCCCCCCCCCACAGGGAGGTACACTAGCCGCCGCACCGACAAAGTGGGTAGGTTCACTAACCGCCTCGCCGGACCAGGAACTACACTGATCCTAGTACAGCATGTATTTGTTTTGAATCTTATCACCAGCACACCAGGTACTAACTGTGTACGAAATCAATCAATCAGATCAATATTTTTTGTCGATGACGCCCAAGAAATGCTTCGATGGAATTTATTGGAAGGAATGAAAAGCCGCGCAGCGCATTTTTTGTTTCTAAGCTTTCCAACCTTAAAAGATGCTGTATAAATGCTAAATTAGCAGAAAACAAGGGCCCAAAATTTTAGGTGCAACCTTGCACCTAACCCTAAATTTTTAACCCCAATTCAAATCTTTTTTAGGTGCAAATTGCACCTAAGTGTTCAAAAAAACTATGGATGTACTTAAGGGGGGGCCTATCCGGGGGGGGCCCAGTCCACCACCCCCTCGGGGGCCCCACGGGGGGGCTCTATTCCGGGGGGGGGCTGTATTTAGGTTTTTACGGTACTACCCTGCACGCCTGCAGTGAATTCATAGAGGCCGCCCCCGGAATAGAGCCCCCCGTAATAGAGCGGCTCTATTAGAGCCCCCCCCAAAATGGGGTCAGTGCATTAAAGAGAGCCCCCTTCTATTTAGGTTTTTACGGTAGTTCCTGGGGTCGAGCCGGGCCGACGTTGGTAACCCGGCCCGATTCCCACCTCTGCGCCCTAAATCTCTGCTGGGAAAAATTAAACAGTTTCTCTTCAATTGGATTTAACAAGTTCAACTGGCGCTCAAACATTAGGGTGCGGTGATCCGGTTTTGTTCTGCCTTGTTCCACTTAGTGAAGTTCCATTTTGTTTTCAATTGAATAACGCATGATCCCTATTTTCGGCCAAAAACAACCAAACTTTAGCAGAAATAATGACTGAGAACGTTTTACGCATCCTTGGGTTAAGCAGGTTCTCCTTGACCGGATGGAGTATAAAAGGGGCTGACTTTCTCCAAACCGGTCATTCTCAAATTTTGCTGCAACACGACAAGTTTTCCCGCTTCCGAATCTTCAAACACAAGTACAGTCAACGTGGATCATCATGGCCACTCAAGCTCCAGCGAACAACAACGTCGAAGATGAAACCGAGCAGCAAGGTTGTAATTTATTTATTTTCCGTATTATTTATCTAGCCACCGCAATCCAGCAATGATTGCCCATTTGCAGTGTGCGAGTGCGAGCGTCTGGTTGCCGGTGGTCGACGATCGCGTCGCGGCTCGGTGCGTCGCAGTCGACGTGGTCGTCGTCGTCGATCGAAGGCAGTTGACGTCAGTCAGGACGATGACTCGGTCGCGGTGCCCAAACGACGCCGTCGCCGTCGCAAGTGTCAGTTGGCATCTCAGCTCAACGACTCTTTTCAATTGAATGTTCCCATTTATTGTTCATTTGCAGCCAGCATGCGCACGGCACGATCCGTGTCGAAAGGTCGTGGCAGCCGTCGTGGCGGCAAGAGCACGCGTCGCGCTCGCGGCAAGGGTGAGTGGAAATTCAGAAATGCAAGAGCCCCAAAATGAGACACTTCAATTTAAATTTAAACTTTCAGGCCGTCGATCGCGTCGCAAGTCGGTGAAAAGCAGTCGTCGCGGTTCGTCGCGTCGTCGCCGCAGTCGTCGCGGTGTCAAATCGATGTCGAGCCGTCGTCGATCGGTGAAGAAGACCGGTCGAAGCACCCGTCGCCGCCGTCGCTCGACTCGACGCAAGCAGGCCATCGTCTAGATTCAACGAAGACAACAAAACTGCGACAACACCAAATTTGAACACAAAAAGTCGTGATTTTCGATTATCTATGAAATTTAAAGTGATCCCACTATAGTAAATTTCCAAATTCGCTGCCGCACAGTAAACTACGCCCCATAGTTAATGTCAAGTTATAAACCCGAACGCTAACCATGCGCGGTTCTGAAACATTGCGCGCAGCTGCCTGGTTGACTGGCAAGCTGCGAGTGTGTAGGCTGTCCGATTGTTTCACAAGCTGATTTTCGGGTTTAGAACCTGACATTAACTATGGGGCGTACTTTACTGTGCGGCAGCGAATTTGGAAATTTACTATACAACAAACTTCTCTGTCTGCTAGAAAGATGTCAACCATCAAGTGATATTTTCAAGAAAATTGAATGATGCCAGGGATCTTCATTTCGACTACATTGGTTCTGTAAATAAAACTGCAAATAAAACTCATCGACGTTGTAATTTAACGTACGGTAAATTGCTTTTATAGTCCAACCACGTGCTCATGAGACGACTAAAAAAGCTTGCTTGGCCAGACTCAAAAATGCGCCGGTTACACGGGCTTTCGCAAACAAAAGAAAGAGATTCGGCCGAGAGACATTATGTGTGGAATCGTGTGAAAACGTAGTATTTGCGCGCGTAGCGCGCGAATTTCGGGTAATTTGAGGTAAAATCCACTGATTTTGCACTAATTTCGGCCATTTTGGTCAAAAATTGGCACTTTTGGGGCAAAATCGGGGGGATACCTACTATACCGGGGTGAAAATAAAAAAAAAAACCCAAAAAAACAACAAAAAAAAACCGGGGGGATACCTACTGTACCAGGCCAAACATCGGGGGGGATACCTACTGTACCAGGCGAGGGGGGATACCTACTGTACTGGGGGGGGCTAGCCGCCCCCCCCCCCAACCCCCCCCCCCCCCCCCCCGCCCCGCCCCCCCCCCCCCCACCTCCAACACTGCTACCTACTGTACCTAGGGGGTACCCCCACCCCCTGCAACACCGTTGTTTTCAACCAAAAAATAGGTTAAAAAAATCGCAAAAATTATGACAAAACTTGGGTTAAAATCTGAGCCAAAAAATTCGGGCCGGGCCGGGCCGGGCCGGAGATTTGGGGGTTCGGGCCGGGCCGGGCCGGAGATTTGGGGGTACGGGTCGGGCCGGGCCGGGCCGGGCCGGAGATTTGGGGGCTCGGGCCGGGCCGGGCCGGCCAAACCCGGCCCGATTGCGACCTCTGGTTCAAGTCAACTTCAAAATAAGTCGTCTGATGAGTTCGTGGTTGGACTATACACTATTTTCCTCCGCATGGCCATAAGGCAGAAGACCAGCTTGGCTTGCAGTTTTGTAGTAATCAAGTCAACGGACACTTGGAACTTTGACACAGTCACGACGGTTTTACCCTTTCGTTAGTACTCATTGTGGTATAGAAGTCCTCTGTCGCCTGTCACCCGTTAATAAAATGTCTTGCACGTCAGTTTTATGCACGTGCATATGAATCCATCCCCTTCAACTTGCATTCCAGTCCGTTGTTCCTTTAGCCCAACTTGCATGAGTTTACCGCATTCAAACATCGTTTTTGGAAGTTGGACCAGGAAATTCAAAGCAAAAGATTGAATTCACAAGGAGTTGAAAATCTTTGGAAAATGATGTATAGTAACACTACGCCAACACGAGCCCGATTTCGGAGGTGGCAGATCAGTGAAACATTCACACGTGGCTGCTGATTTGGGAAATGTTACACGTTGTAGAATACAACGGGCTGCATGATGATTTTCTCTTTCATTGTGTTTTGTGAACACACCACCTCCGAAATCGGGCTCGTGTTGGCGTAGTTTTTCTTTACCGTAAAAACCTGTTCCCCGTCCGGACCAGGAACTACACTGCCAGTGGTTAAACCTGATGATCAAGGGCACATGGATGATTTTCCAAAGATTTTTATCTCACATTAACGTGGAGCCAAAAGGTACAGTATCGGTACGGAATCGTGGCCCCCCGCGCTGAGGTACAGTATCTCCCCCTCTCTGGTACGATTTTTCCAAAATTTGGCCCCTGAAGTACCCCTCTTTTGGTCCAAAATGGCCAAGAAATCGGTCAAAAATTTGCGCGCTCCGCGCGATTTGTGCACAGCACATTTTACCCTATAAAAATTGATTTCTCGCGAAAGTAGTATGGTTATGGTACAGTATCCCAACCCTAAAAATTTCTTCACCCACCCCCCCCCCCCCCCAAATAGGATTCCCCCCCAAATAATTCTGGGTACAGGTACAGTACCCCGGTATCTCCCCCTCAGAAGTAGCCACAGCACTGATACTTATAGACAGTGTAGTTCCTGGTCCGGAGGGGGAACAGGCGGTACCCCCACTGTAGTGGCTGGGGGGGATGGGGGGGATTGCCCCCCCCTAAGGGGTATCTATCTCGAGTCAACCCTTAAGGGGGGATGGGGGGGAAGGGTATCTATCTCGAGCCGACCCCAAAGGGTATCTCGAGTAAGTAGATTTATGGTTTTCAAAGGCAAAAATAGGTGTTTTTCGACCTCGGGACCCCCAAAAATCCCAAGGCCAATTTTCGGCAAAAATGTCAAAAAATACCCTTTTTTAGGCCAATTTTGCAGTAAAATTGCATGCAAAAAACGGCCTTTTTTCGCCTTTTGACGGACCATAGGGGTATCTTGGGTAGCCTCTGGGGGGTATCTCGAGTAAGTCCGAAACCTTCCCCCCCTAGGGTATCTTGGGTCGATTGGCCTGCCACCACACTGGGTACCCCCTTTTTTCGGAGGGGGAACAGACGTACCCACCTGGGAGGACCCAAATTTGGAGAAAAGTCATATTTTGAGGTCGAAAATTTGGCTCATTTTTGCCCCTTTTAGGAAAAAATCTCAATAAGAAGGGTATTTTGGCGATTTTTGACGACATTGACCTACAAATCACTCATTTTATGCCTAAAAATGCCTATTTTACGCCAAAATTTGCCTATTTTAGGTAAAAATTGGGGGAGCAGACGTACCCGGAGGGGGAACAGTGGGGCAGGCGGGCACTCCTGGAGTATAGCGGACCCAATAGAAAAATGCCTGGAAACGCTTGGAAAACCCACCCAGGGGTTTTCACGACAATCTGCTGTTGCATCTGAGTCAGTGGTACGCCACACCATAAACGCCTAACGGCACCCCTTTGGACCTCGGTCCACTTACCCTAACCCAACGGCCCTCATCAGGGCCACCAAAACGAAGCCATGTACTGAAGGATTTTGAAAGGGACGTACCTGAAAGAGTTGGATTGGGTCGGAGGGGAAGAGTAGATATGAAAGAGTTGGATTGGGTTCGAGACGATGTCATATTCGTTTTCAGCCCCATCGAAAACCCCTGGGTGGGTTTTCCAAGCGTTTCCATGCATTTTTCTATTGGGTCCGCTATACTCCAGGAGTGCCGGCAGGCGTACCATGGAGGGGGAACAGACGTACCCGAGGGGCGAGGGGGGACCCCCTCCCCCCAGGAACTACACTGCTTATAGATGTCGGGTTTCGGTGTCGGGTAACCCCAATAATAGAACGCCATCCGAATTTCCACTCCAAGGAATAAGGTGAAATTGATGCATAATTTCAGCGGATAAATGTTATCAGGCGTGCACGACTGTGACGAAGTTACCACGCAGCACGATGCCGAAGAAAATTGATGTCAAATCGGGAACGGTTGGTAACGCGATTTGTGCGCTCCCTGCACTGCTATTTTGGATGTTTGTTTGCTTAACGATTCCTTCTTTTTCCAGCTGTTTGATCTGAAAGCCGAATTTTACCGCAAGCAAGATCAGCAGCACCGAAAACAAGCGTCTGATGGCGGGAACTTGAAGGACATGGTGGTTAACGCCTCGGTCAGTCGGTTTTGCTTGCTTCGAACGAAGCCGCGCGCGTCTAACGGTAACGACTCTCAAGCCACGCCCTAAAGGGCAGAGGGAATGGAGGGAATCGGGCCAGTTAACCCGTCCTGGGGTTTCCGGCCTGAACTGTCGGTCCGAGAAGATTCGGTGCGCCGGCCCGAAACCATCTAATTGGAGCCGAAAGTCGAAGTTATTGTCGGTTGTGGTAAAATAAAATCCCCCCATAAATAGAAGTCCCCCGGATGGGCCTCAACCAGAGGTGTCGTTGAGAAATCGAAATTTTCCCATACCCAGCACAATTTCCCACACATCCCCACAAAAATCAAAAATTTCCCATACCAGGGGGATTCTTCCAAAAGTACTTCTTGGGATCAAAAAGTCATTTTTTAGGGATGCTTGTTCCAAAGGTGAAAAATTTTCCATACCCCCGGCCGATTTCCCATACCCCTCACCAGGAGGGGTAACCGTAACCCCCCCCCCCCACCAACCGCAACACTTGCCTCAACAGAACAATAGAGCCCATCCTTAGAAGTTTTTGCACTTGAATCCATGTTGGCTGGCATTGGCAACTTGCTTTGGCTTGTCTAAAATTATTCTATGGTGCAAGTTTGATTAATTTCCCAAAAATCCACCCAAGTTCCGTCCACCTTTAGGGCTCAGGCTTTTAGCTTGAATCGAATGAGACACAGCTAAGTCGAACAACTTCCCTATCTGTCGTGGACGCGTGCTCGGTGGGCGGAGATTTTTGGGCGATTAATCGCATGTTATGGTGCTTATTAACCAGTGTAGAGGCAGGCCAAGTGGTGCAGGGGACCTACCCACTGTTGCATCGCAGGGTGCCCCACTGAAGGTGAAAAAACGGTTTTTGCACGTAATTTTGCCTCAAAATATCCCTAAAAATCGGTACTTTTTGGATTTTGGCCGAATGTTGGCCTAAAGTGACCATTGTATGTATGTTTGTGAGCTGAGTGCAAGATTCTTAGGTGTTTGATGAGGTCGAGAAATGAAACACCCGTTTTTCCCATAAGACGCATGCACATGATGGGATGGTGCGGGCCTATCTGTAAAAAATTTGGTTCCCGGATGACCCCCCTAACTCGGCTGGTACAGTAGATAGGTTGCCGCCATTCATTTTTGGTGGTACAGTAGGTTGCCCCCCTCCCCGCCAGAGTAGTACACCACTGTCCTGCACCAACTCCAAATGGTCCGTCCGTGAAAACAGGCGAAACGGGCAAAACTCACTGCTGTTACATTTTGGAGCGAACAATACGATTTTGTACCATCTTGAGCCAAAAATCTCAACCTACTGTACCAGCCGGGGGCGGCGAGCTTCCTACCTCTACTGTACGTTGTAACTGAAGCAACGTTTTTGACCGTATGTTTCCCGGAACACTGAAAGAACGGAAGTCCCCTGACAGGCCCACATGGTACGACGGGCTTCTAGAGAATGCTTTGTTGAATTCTTTGTTGAGAATGTTTTGCCAGACTTTCTTACGATTCGACACAGCCAGTCAGTACCAGCTTATTGAGCCATAAGTCTGCCTGCTTGCGGAATTACTGTATTACTGGCAATTTATTGGCGCTCCTGCAGTTGTCCACCGAAATTGGCAGTTTCGATTTCAGCGTTATTGGCTCGGAGTCTAAAAACTTTTCTTCCAAAAATATAATTTACTGACGCCCTACTTTGTGTTTCAGAAACCGTTCATGAAGGGCAAACTGAAATCGGACACGCACGCCGACGGCGTTTCGACGACCGATCGGAAGCAGAAGATCAAGAAACTCGAACACGAACTGGCCGAAGAGGAGAAACGTCTGCGATTGTCGCGCGCTCAGTTGGAGAAAAAGGCTGAATTGTACGACAAACTGCAGACGGGCGCAGTGGTCGATGATGGTTAGCAGGTTTTGTGTGGCTGTTTGTTGCCGAACGGTTGCTCCCATTGTTATTCACGATTGATTGCATGCAACGCAATTTTACGCGCTGCAGGCGAAATGTACCTGACTTTTCAATTCCAGGCGCAGAACAGTGCAGTGCAAGTGCTGCGCAATTTCCACTGAAAAACGTGAATAAGCAAATGCTTATATTTGTGATCTGTTGCAGACGAGCTGGAAGGTTCGGCCGAGTCTCGTTTTCTCGTCAACTTCCAACGCAAACAACACGACCTGGAGGACTCGGAACTGAACCCGGTCGGTGACCAGGACCAAGCGACAACTGCTAACGATGAAGACCGGACTGAGACCGTGCCTTATGACGAAGAATTCGTGGAGTTTACGGACTCGTTGGGTCGGACACGACGCTGTATGCGCAAAGAATTGGCTGATTTTATGGAAGCCGACCGAAAAATGGGCGCCCGGGGCGAGAGTAAACACGAGGAGGATGGTGACTCTGATACTGAGCAGCCGTCCGCGTCAGTCAGTGGTCATCAACAAAGGTGCGAATTCTTTGGGTAAATTCTTTCGTTCGAAAAATTCTTTGAATTCCAACTGTTTATTTTGTTTTTCTTCAGTGCCAATTCAAAGTACAATCTCGACGCTCCGCCGACAAGTGTTCATTCGACCAATCGGAAATCGCGAAAACTCACCGATGTTCATTATCAAGATGTGGCTGCTGATGGTGTGGCATTGAACGTTTGGATCTTGTCTTGTTGACTGGGGTTCATTTCCAATCAATGAGTGGAAAATGATTTGCATCTGTTTATTTTTAGACAAACGCGAGCTGGGTGCTGGTTATTTTGCGTTCGATATTGATCAGAAAAAGCGCGAAGAGCAAATGCAGGAACTACAAGCACTTAGAAATCAGGTATATGATTGTAATCAGCTGTATCTTTTTCATAAGTTCGTGTGCGAAAATATTGTGTAATGCTTCTTTCCAGACAATGACCCAGCGCAACCGAAACGCTGAAATCAAAGTCAAGCGTGCTCAGGCAATGGCTGACCGGCTGGCCAAAGTGCAGAAACGAAGGAAACTAGGAGATTACGGTTTGATTATCCAAAATTCGCACGTTATTGGCATGTTTTTATCGCCACCCGCAATCTTATATTCTATTTTCCAGATTTGACCGCAATTGTTGGTTTGGAACCGAATGCCCCAGAAGAGCCAGCAACAACATCAACAGACAAGGTGGACGATATTCCGTTGCCTGGTGAAGAAACGAAGAAAGAAGTAGAACAGAAACCAGCTGAAAAACCAGTGAAAGTGTCAGAAATGCGCGAGTGGGACAAAGGCAAAAAGGAGATGCTGCGTTAGTGTTTTTGTCTTTTTCCTATCTTGTTCTGATGCGCACTCACTAGGGTTAGAGAGATGTCGGGTGTCATCCAAAAAATGACCCACCACACCCACCCCCAAAAAAAACAAAAAACAACCAAACAAAAAAAAAAAAAAAAAAAAAACAAAAAAAAAAAAAAAAAAAACTAAAAATTAATCCCCCCCCCCCCCCCCCCCCCCGCACTCACGATCAGTTTTCTCTCTTTTTAGTCTCCGACAGCGCGTGGATCACGAAGAATCGCTCGGAGCGCAACCCTGAATTTGCACCGCCGTCGACCTATTTTGATAAATAATGATGTAACTGTTTTGCCATCTCAAAAGCTGTGATTCTGAATAAACATGAACCCAATCATTATTTTGTTATGATTGCTTTGACCGTTGATATTGTTGCTCGGTCGAGCGCCAATACATTGCAATTGCATTGAATCTCTTTGGTCGTCGTTATCGGTGTTGATGTGGTGACCGTTCCGGGTGTCTTCAGCCAACATGCCTCAATAGTATTTTTCGCTTTCATAAGTTTACGAATAGTCCCAAATTATCCCATCAAGACCAAACATACCAATGCAATGCCATATGCCCCAAGGTGATGCCGTGTCAAAGCTCAATGGCGCCAACGCCCGAGAAGCCGAACGCATCCGCCCGTGATGCTGGTGACTCATCAGTGCGACGGTTTCCCCTGGCTCGTCAGTCTTGGTCACAATTGATGCATCATGTGAAACAATGGCGTGCACAATGCAATGATGATGCGTGGAGGACTTCGTATAGGGACGTGGAAATGCATGTGACTGATGACGGTGTGAGGTGAGATTGGTGGTTTTTTGGTAATGTAGTAATGGCTCCCGTCCCGCGGCGCTGCAACCGTAGTGCGCGTGATGCCGATTATTTGCGGTGCACTGCTAATTTTCGGGCATTTATTCGTGTGATCTGAACTCAAATAGACTGCTTCCATTATTTAATCAGTATCTATTCGCTTGGCCCGTCAACAAACGATGACAAAGCGAACACACTGCTCAAATGCTCGATGGTTGAAGCAAGCGATACTCCGCTGGTGTGGAAAGAACTGGACGGACTCAGTGAAGAGGCCAGAAGAATTATTTTTGTTTATTTCTCTCGCGTTGACCTTGGCGGAATGGAATACAGACATTTTTCCGAGCAATGACGTATTTCAAAGTTGGCGATCGGAACTAGTTTGGGCCAGGTGCCTTTTGCATGAACAATATTTTGAGATTTACCATTGCCACTATTTGACCAGCGTAAAGGTTTTGTTCGTTTGGGAATCACTTGTACATTTGTCAAAATTGGTGGCATCACCAAATTTCGAAATATCGTCATGCAAAACGTCACGTGACCGAAGCCGATCCGATCAACAGTCATTCAACGCCAACGGTCGTGCGGTGCATTCGCAGAGTCACTAAATGAACTGTGAGACATGATAATACGAGCGTGCTTGCTTTGCAGACAGCAGCAGCAGCCAGCACCAAACTGTCAACGGCACAAGTCTTGTTGCAAGAACGACGTCGCAGTCCGATGGCGATGGGCATCAATGGATACGACTTTGTGGCGCACAACAAACACGTCACTATTGTCGCCGGCGACGAAGTGCACACGTTCACAGATGAACAGGTGGATATGGTTGTTTTGGTTGCGTGGCACTTGTAGTGACTTGAAACCATGTGGGTGATTGGATAGAATCTGTCTTGGAGGGGTGACTTGCGACGCGACGATATTACAAGGTTTACTTGTTTAGTCATCGATGATTTAGAGACCGACGACCTAGAAAATCCAACATTTTTATTAATCTTGAATATATGTTGTACAGAAAGATCAAGCTAGATCAACTGGGAAGGGCGCATGCCGCGTTGGGTGACACTTTGTTGAGTGCCACTAATGTCCTTCGTGGTCGGCTGACGTCTGTTACATTCAGTTTGCGGTGCGCACACCTGATGACGTATAGTTCAGCCACGTGCTCATGAGACGACTCTTTTTAACTTCCTTGCCAATCAAAAATTCCCCGTACACTTGCAAACAAAAGAAAAGAGGAGAGAGAAAAAAAAAATCGCAGCGAGGAGAAATTTCAATACAAAAAATTACCTTCCATTTCCGAAATACGTGGAACCGAAACATTGGATCCGTTGAAGTCAACTTCAAAATAAGTCGTCTCATGAGTTCGTGGTTGGACTTATACCATCATTGTGGTTTCGCATAGATCATAATTATCAAACCAAGAGAAACATTTCTACCTGGTTTTACGTAATTGCTTTCCAGTTGAGTGGAGGCGATAGAATGTTCTATCCCAAGCACATGAGTCGTGGTCTCAGTTTGCTCAGTAGTTGGTTTTCGTGGCGCGCGTCTAAAAAAATACAGTTAACAATGACAAACCAACAATAATTCAAAGCCAAAAATATACACAATCATGTGTATGCATGTTTCAGAGCAGCAGCAGTGATCCTCCGACAACAACAGTGAGTGCGCACGGTTCCCCGCCCCTTGACGCCAAATGTTGCCCGTCTACAACGGACCTGTGCGCATTCGTGATGCACGGCGATGTGTATGTACGATGGTTGGATGCACAACGAAATGCGCGCACTCTCCAGATCACGCATACTGGTCGGTTATGTTGGCCTACTGCAATCTGGTCTTGTTATGGTGACAGGACTATCATTGCTTGGTATTTGGGGAACAGCACTGTTGTTAGTTAACGGTAACGGATGGTGTTGAGGATTTCGTGATAAAAGAACTCGCTATACAGAGGGTAGAGTGCATTCACGTTTTGCAATGATAAAGCAACTGCTGTGCCATTTGGGAATGCTTCAAAGGCGTCATAAACATGGGCCGCTGAGATCTGCCTCTGATATGATATTATACATGTATGTAGTCACCAACCAGCACTTGGAAAACTAGAACTGTCAGTTAACAAATAGGTCTAGAAATCTAGGAGGTACCCGCCACCAGACATCTTAGGAAAAAAGCTGACACCCGACACCGTGTTTTTAGACTAAGCTCATTTGCCTCATTGATGCAAATTTTTAGCTCAATTTAGTGAATTCAAAGGTAAACAAGATAGACACCAAAATGCTGTTTCCTGCGACAAAACAGTGTATCGGGTCCCGACTCCCGAAAAACCTGACACCCGGCATCTGGTATCGACACGACAACGACACCCAATATCTGACATCGCTCTAACTCGAGTCAGTAATATGACCAGACTTGCAGCGACGTCCGGCCGTTCAACATCAGCTGGCAGTCCGCCGTTTGTCGTGCAGGAGGAGTTCGATCGGTTCACTGGCTTGTGGTGGCAACCCATCGATGGTTAGTTGTAGTCGTTTTTCTTTTGTGAAATTGTGTCCGACACCACTCTGTCGATAGATAGAAATAAACATCCCACCAAAAACAAACACCCAACACCACCCCCAAAGTGAGCCATTCATGTATAAAAAACAATTACCGCGAGGCGGGCACGAAGTGTGCGGAAATCAAAATAGCAGCCAAACGGACGCGACACCGACTGCTCAGCACAGCGCTATAATTCCAGCGTCTGCCTGCAACACGAATGCCATCCATTCGGCTGACGGCGACAGCAACACTGATGTGCAGTACTTGCTGTATGAGACTGTTGACGAGACGATGGTGGATCTGGTGAATCTGTGCGCACCCGGTGACCCGATGACACCCGAGAGTTGTGACGTGAACGTGATGCGATACCCGTTGGTAGGGGCGCCAAATGCCGAATCGGACTTGGCACTGTGCCAGCTCACGTGTCGAAAGTATGTTGGGCGTGCAGTTTCTTGCAGCTTGTAGAACCCACCGTGAATTTGTGTTCCAAGATGGGCATGAGAACAAGTTGTATAATATGTGATCCCGAAAGTCGGTGTAGCGAACAAAGAGCTGTCATCACCACACCACTGCATTACAACTTGCAGCTGGATCCTAGTCATACAGGATTTTCCCATCTTTTTGCTTTTGCCTTTCAATTTGCTGATCATGAAAATTGGTACACACTTGAGCCAAAATAGAAAACAATACAGTGGTATTTTCATTCGCATGTAAATGTGCTTGTTGTCAGAGATGCCGAAAATCGTCTGATTGAAGTGCAATGTTGCAACCGCGTGTTGCCGATGAGTCTGAAACGATTGTTTCCCACATCTGAATATCTGATCAGAGTTGGCTGGCATGACTTCAAAAGGGAAACGTACGTTTTCCAGTTGTATTTACTTTTTTCGTAATTGCTTGTGCTGCTTTTGGTGAGCAATGCACCAGCCATGGAGGTGCCTAGTCATATTGAGTTGAAACATCAGGTAACAGATTCCCGAGCTTTCGCCCGGTTGGGAATAGAGTTATCAACAAACCATACAAACACGTTACGAAAACCGAAATTTGCTAGATTCCAATTTGCCGTTGATGTTTCACAGTGTCTGGATGCAACTAATGTCACGTGACCAACAACAGTTGCTACTTGTTACCGCCGATATTCAATCGTTCGTTGCGAATCGTGGTGAATTGAGCACAACATCACAAACGCAACATCAACCCGTTGTCGTCTATCAAGTGAAGAATGAGCGAATGCCCTATTTGGTCGGTTTCTATCCAATCGTGCTTTATTTTGGAAATCACGCGTCATCGATTTGA
The DNA here is from genome assembly GCA_030248065.1 of Rhynchonema sp. JSB1_4. Taxonomy (NCBI): domain Eukaryota; kingdom Metazoa; phylum Nematoda; class Chromadorea; order Monhysterida; family Xyalidae; genus Rhynchonema; species Rhynchonema sp. JSB1_4. The sequence continues at coordinate 158,979 of JASAMV010005069.1, forward strand.
ACTTGGCATTTTTGGTGCGGTATGACAAAATATATTCAGTATTAGATAGGCCATAAGTGGCCGTAATGGATGCCAAACTCTCTTTTTCTGCATCTGATTTCACCGCCAACAAACACCACTATGAACAGGCTAGACTGTATTCTGTGCTCTTCAGTCGCACGACACCCTTCGCTGGCTGCCCGCCACTGACGACACAACTATTTATCGATTTGTGATACTCGATGATTCATCCGGTTTCCCGCATCTGCATGTGAACACAATTGTGTCAGTGCCTACAACCCAGCCCGGTGATGTTTCAACAAATACCAGTACGCGTGTGCAGTGCAAGTCGCTGCCACTCAGCAGTGGTAATTGGTCGGTCATTGGAAACTTGATGGTTGGTATTTTTCGGTGTTTTTTAAACTTTTATTGTTTTTTTTGTGAATATCATGTTGATTTTTTTCAGCCCGCAGTTGATATCGACCGACAGCTAGTGTTCTTCATGGGCAACAAAGATGACGCGCTGGAACAGCATTTGTGAGTGGTTTTGTTTGTTGCACTTTTGTCAAAAGCTGTAGCTTGTCTGCCACGTTCTTTATTGACAAAGCTTCTGCTTACAGACAGGCTACCGTTTTGCATTCATTTACTGCTTCTGTTATGCCTTCTCCAGAATGATCACATTTTCCCACAGAAGAGGAAAATATCTTTGGATCTCACCTAGTCATGTCATAACCACTATAAACAGATTTCACTCAGATTGTCCAAACCAAGGAAGCAAAAATGAATATTGCGTTCCCGTTCCAGATACTGCTCACCCCTGGATCCCACAGCTACTGACTTCGGCCAAGCCCGCCGTCTCAGTACACTGGCCTATTCGTACAAAATGGCCAGTCACGACACTGTGATGGCATTGCAACCGAATGTAGGCTTTGTGGCGTGGCGATCGAATTTAGCCAAACCTTACGTCAGTGCGCTGTGCTTTTTGTGGTTTAGATTTTCTTTTCTCCATCATGACGTAATATGCTGCATTGTCAATGACATGCATTTAGTCAGGTCATTATTGAGTGAAACATCAGTTATCAGGCGTCAAGTTGTGTGCCGCCGTTATTTCGAAATTTGCAGTCACAAGCCTTATCCGCAATGCTAAATAAGGGGGCGTTTTGTGGCCGGCCCAAAAATGGTTGGCAGCCCCTTATGAACAGCTATCACATTCTCAAAATTACACGAAAACGATCAAGCCCAAAAAAATTCGAGGCCTCTTGCGTCCCAGCGAGCAGCAATATTAACGGACTGTCGCCAAGCCTTATTCATTAATTCACAGGAGTTGTGCGTGTTCGGTTTCGAGTTCGACGCAGGCACACGCCTACCGACCGGCAGTGTTGTGCTGCGTTGTATCCTACCAGCTGGTCATGTCATACCCACCGAGGTGCAAAGCACTGCGTCCGATACCGATCTATTTGCCACACCCAATAGTGACAGTGGCGTGAACATCAGTGTGACCGATATGGAAACGGATTCGATAAAAGGTGGACTTTGACGAATGCTGTTTGGTTTTGTCATGTATTCCGTTTTCTCATTTTCGGTCACCGAGTCGAGCGTTTCGCTAAGATTTAGCCAGAATGCACATTGCTGTCGTGGTTCGACCAGGCAATTTTGAATGTGAACACTCTTTCTCTGAGAAATGTGAATTCAACCAGAACAACAGTTGCTGCCACAGATTTCCAGCAAGTAGCTTTTATGCTGGTCGAATTTACCATTCTTGTACAACCATAGGATCTGCTCTTCGTTGCTCACACAAAATATCTGGTCGAGCGGCACAGTGACAGTCAAATGCCGGTCATCGATTGTTCGATTATTATGGAACGCGTAAAAACCGCCTGTCAACTGAGGTTCCACGCAGACTTACAACAACACGGATTGTTTCACTTTCAAAAATCGTAGAATTGTTGCTCACATTATACTGGCGGACGAAAAAAACCGTTTTTTCACGAAAGAAACGTTTTTGTTCGAGACCCGAATAGTTTTCCATTCATTTTTCAAGGTGGTTTTTATTGTTTTTGTTTTACTTTTCTCAAAAAATTGTAACACAAAACCGATGAGTTTTTTAGTTCGGATAAAATTTTGGTCCTATGTTCGGAGCAAAATCTTCTGTGAAGCCCTACTTTCGTGTCGTGTGTTCATATTTTGTGCCCAAACACTTCACTTTTTTACCGGAACACCTTAAGTACTGGCAAACTATTTGAAAAAAACGTTTTTTTGGAAAAAAACGTTTTTTTTTTCAATGAAAAATAAAGAACAACGTAAAACACTTTACGCCAGTATGGCTCAAGCTCACGTAAATTTAACTTTTATTCATTGGAAGGCTCTCGCTTATCGCTCTCTGATGACATGCAAGCGCAACCACCACCAGCCACTCAAACGGTGTCTGTGCTGAGTCGGGGCGTGTTTGACCCTCCCGAAATTTACGAATTCCTTGTTGATCAGGTATTTTACATACATGTTTTGTTTTGTTGGTTTGTTTCTAGTTGTTTATGCCATCTCCTTCTCGAAGTACAGTCGTAAGGTTTTACCAAAACCAAGCCTTTCATCTACTCTGTTGCATTTGGGAAAATCACGATTCAGTATTTTTGTCGCTTGTATTTGCTTGCTTGTTATGTCCACCACAACAACCTAATGCATCACACAGGTTGTGTATTACGCCATTCTGCATCGTCCCATGGATTGGCAACCGAATACCTCGTATCCTGTGCTGTTGCATGTCTACGCTGGACCGGAAGTACAATTGGTGACGAAAGCCTGGCAAACGTTGGTTGATTTTAATCGCGGTTGTGTGATATTGGTGTTTTTGTATTAGTTGCAAAAAAGATGTCCGAAACTAATAAAATGAGAACTCTATTTATTCATTCTGCGCTTCGCATGTGCGCTGCGTTTTGGTTCGTTAAGGGCTGATTTTTGATCGGGGGCTTTATGAAAGAAAAATGGCTTGGCTTTTCCGTTTGTTCATACAGGCGCCTGACCAATGGCAGTGATCACCAAAAACCGCCTATGGCGCGATTTAGGTTGCTTTTGAGGAGAACTAGCGCCAGTTTTGATGCATTTATTTGTTTGTGCCGCAGTGTAAACCCAAGTGTCCGACAGGTTGGATATACGAATGTATTTGCACCTGACCTACCATTTTCAAGTCCCATGCTAAGTCATTTTCAAAAATGTGATACATCACTCTCCATCACCAAATTTATGAAAAACAAATGCTTTTGCATATTCCATCAACAACAACACTGACAGCTGATATGGTGTTGCGTGATGTTTCACCACTGAATGACCCAGTTCAGCCTTGCGTTTTCGAATGATACGTCATAACATATAGACAAACTACGCCAACACGAGCCCGATTTCGCAGCTGGCAGAATTGTGAAGCATTCATACGTGGCTGCTGATTTGGGAAATGTTACACGTTAAAGAATACAAAGTGGAGCATGCTGATTTTCTCTTTCAATTCGTTTTGAAGAGACACCACCTTCGAAATCGACCTCGTGTTGGTGTAGTTTGCCTTTACCTCCTGCGCCAGCATAACACACCAAATGACATATGGGCAAAAAACATTTCTTCAGTTATCGACATCGTAAATACCAAGAGCTCGGTTTTGCGGTCGTCACCATCGACGGGCCGGGCACTGCAAATAGAGGCAGACAGTTCGAGAATATGATCAGGAAGAAAATGGTACCGTGGTCTGGGTTCATTTCGTTTTATATTTACGTTATTGTTCACAGCATCACATTCTTATATCGCAAATCTGACCGAAGTGTTAGAATGACTGGTTGTGATGCAACTAAGCACTACCACAAGCGCACTGGTGCAATCCCTGCTTTTCGGTGAAGATTTACTGGGAACAAAGTCTGCCTGGCCAAAATCACCACCGAGGCCGACAGATGTACCCTTTCTAGTGACTCTCCATTTTGTAAGGCCCCTGCGCTGTGAATATTTGGCGCATCCCAATTTGTCGCTGTCCTCGCGAATATCTACTACTATTTCACAGGGCACAATCGAGGTGCCCATCCAAGCCACGTGCCTCGAACAACTGGCCGAGCGCACCCATCCGTTGATCGATCTGACACGTGTAGCCGTGTGTGGATTCTCGTATGGAGGCTACACATCGCTGTTGGCGTTGCAACAACGGCCTGACTTGTTTCAGGTGGGCTTCGGCTGAGGGGGAGTTTTATTTCAAAATGTCCTTGACATACTTAGGCCTATGCCTGATAAAATGCATGCCTGAGCCTATGTCTAACTTTGGACCTGAACAACCGCCGTGGACGAGATGTCGGAGTACCACACTTCGTATAGTAAATTCCTGGGTCGTTTACGCAACGGCTACACCCTACCCGTTTTGTTATACAGTATATTGCGATCCCTTCGCTGTCGACCCGTCGTTTCGGTCATCATAGGGGCCAACGGCAGATTAGGCACCAAGGCATCGTTAAAGCGGCCCCGCCGCTATTGTTTTTTTGTTTTCGACCTCGGTTTTTTCACTTATATCGTTTGTTGGCATCGAGATCAAGAACATTAGTTTTGACGAACTTCACCAAAATGGCGATTACCCACCGAAATCGATCCGCCAAGATGGTCTATCGGGAACAAAACTGTCCGATATTGATGCACTTTTGCACATGATGATCAGGAATGACAAGAGAAATTCAAAATCACTGGGGCGTGATATAAGCGGCGGGTTACGGTAGCCCGATAAAACATTAGCTCTTTTGTAAATAACAAATGTTTTGTCAGCCTACCGTAACGCGCCGCCTATACCACACGTCTGTGATTTGAATTTTGCTTTGGAAATCCTGATTTCCATGCACACATAGTGCATCAATATTTGGATAGTTTCTTCCCGTGCGGCCATGTTGGTTGATCGATTTCGGTGGGTAAACGTCAGTTTGGTGAAGTTCTTGAAGGGTAATGTTCTTCATCTCAGTGCCAACTAACGATTAATATAAAAAAACCGAGGTCCAAAACCCAAAAAACAATAGCGGCAGGCCCCCTTTAACAACTTTTACTATAACAAAGCGCTTTACCATAAAGAGCCTGTACTGTAAATAGGCTGCGTGTACATGAACGTACATACATTCATTCGCCCAGATTGCCATTGCCGGTAGTCCGGTGACGACGTGGTACCTCTACGACACGGCCTACACCGAACGATACATGGGTATGCCAAAAGACAACAGAGATGCGTACGCGCTGGCGTCCGTTTATGACCATGTGGATTTGTTCCCGGACGAGTGAGTTGTTTGCTGGGCTCAGTTATTGCAGAGTGACACACTTCATGTTTCATTGATACACTCGACAAAGGGCTCGGAGAATAGGATAGCGACGAGAAATGTTCACTATGGATGTGTTTGAGTTTCCAGTAGCCTAATGAGAATACCACCGTCTCATTTGATATTGATGCTCAACATTCCAAACCTTGAGATGCCATCAGCGAAACGTTTCAGAGTTCAGATTAAAGTGTTCTCAAACCGCCATCACACTCAGCTTTTTGCATTTTTCAACACCGATTTGTGTGAGTCGGCGTGTGCGGGAGTGAATGAAGTCTGTCATCCACTTGGTCTCATGATGAGTCGATCCTTTCACTATCAATCTTTCGTATCCCTCTCAGAGCCGGTCGTCTGATCCTGCTACACGGTCTACTTGACGAGAACGTGCACGCGTCGCACACATTGCAGCTGGTGAATCGACTCATTCGTCGGGGCAAACCATATCAATTGCAGGTGCGTTCATTATACTCGTGTGTTGTGCTACCAAGTGGAGGAATTAGTTCACTGTATGAGAGCAAAGAAAGAGAGTATCGAAACGCCGGCCACTTTGACGGCTGAGATATCACCGTAAGATGCTAAGACATGCGCAATGTTTATATTGTATGTACATGTCCTTCAAAGACCCTAAAGTTCTACTTTTTTTCAAAATGTCGTGTTTTCCATGCCAGATCTATCCACGTGAACGACACGGCATTCGCAGTGCATCGGCGTCTGATCACATGGAATGCTATCTGTTGGATGTGTTGTTGCGTCGATTGTGTGATTTGTAGGGTGATTGATATACAGTAGGTTCATATGTACAGTCTTACTTGTTTATAGTGACACAGTTGGGATGAGACTCGCTATTTACGGTCGCCATGCTGAAGGATATTTGCTTTGTAGAGTAGTAGGCGGAACCAACATGTTGTAGCGATTGGTAACCTATGTGAACGGCTACGGTTCATGTAGTGTCACTATGAAGCGGGTTGACTTCATGCACTGTTTTTAATAATGGAGGCTAATTTACTTGAATGACACCAAATGTGATATGTTTTTTTTCGATAACCGTGTTATGCAACTAACCTCCCTATAACGCATAAATGTTATAAATGAAGCAAGTATCACTGACACTGCTGAGATGTTCAGTTCTAAAAAAAGAATTAGGCAGTAATTTTGTGCCAAGGGCAAGAACCCTTTCTGAAACAAACTGATAGGGTGTTGTGTGTGAAGCTTCAACAAAATACATAATGTACATATATCAACAGACTGAAATATCCATACCACAAACATTTTGTGACGGGGCTACCCAAGCAGATGTGAGCTGAGGCGAGGGCATTTAGGTATTGAAATTTTGCGAAATTCATGCGTTTTTCGAATGTAAACTCAGCGTGATATGTTCCCTTGATAATATGATAATGGTGCATGCTGTGGCTGGCATGTAACACACAACGCTACATGCATCCTGTTGCATAAAAGGTGCCTGGATTATAGTTGGGATTTGTTCGGGAAAGACATCAAAGATGATCAAAATTGTTGGGCATACTTTCTTGAAATGGATTAGTTGACCCGGTAACCCAACAACTCTTCAAGTGTGGTTTGTTGAAGTCCCACAACACAACACCGGAGAGTGACTATGTACCACCCTTGGTGCGTGTGTGCATGCGCAGGTGATAACCACAGAGTGGATATGTGTATGGAAATAATGATTGTTTTATCCGTCCATACATGTGCGTCACCCACCTGCGCAACACCCATTACGCAACAACGCAAGCACAGCGGCACCTGCGTTCGGACATGCACCACACGTGTCTGCATGCGTGCACTTCAAAAATTCAAGTCCGAATTTGTGCCGCATTTCAGCCAAATGATAACAACACACCAAGTTACATACATCTCTCTGAAATGGTTGGTGATTTCAAAAGCCGTATGCGTGTGTATGTAATGTACGTGCGCATACACCATGCACGTGCGTTGCATGCAGGGGACTGGACGAGCCCCGCCTTGGTCGCCTGTGCATGCACGCGCGCGCGCACCCCCGTACCATGCTGTCTGTCATGTACATATGTGGCAGCTGCTTGCTGCACGTACATCTACACCCCTATACCACTGCTATCACACAGGTTACATCACCACACACACACAATGCAGTGTGCAGGTGCAGGTGCAGGTGCATATGCGCGTGTAAGCAGTTCACGAGTTACATACACGTTCAGTCAGTGCTCTGACGCGGGCGGTGCGTTGTTTCAACTTTGTGCGCTCACTCTGCCGCCGCTGCTCCGCATTATGCATTTCAATACCTTTGTACCTGGCTGGCATGCGCGTACACACCAACCAATGAACATGCATTGGTATACGTACAATTGTCATATTGTCACCATGTAGTGCTGCCGCACGCGACCACTGCACGCGCGTGCATGCACTTGCGTAACACCAGCCAGCCAGCAGCAGGAGCAGTAAGTTTAACGTCGTCGGTGTTAAGGTATGGGTGCACACGCTCATTTTCATTGCATATGACCGACCAACCGGGCTGCTTTTTCTGCAAGCACAACACCTGTGTTGCACACCTACAGTTCAGCTTCTTTATAGTGATCAACCACAGTGGTGAAACCGTCTACATGGTGACCGACTGTTAGGGCCTCGCTTCACAAAAACACCACCACCCATCTACCACAAGATAGTGAGCATTGTCAAAAGTGACAGAAAATGCCGGATGTCACTATTCAGATGGTAGACTGTGTGCAACGATTACAAACCAGAAATGCTACCTGAACGCGTGCACAGGTACATGCTAATGATAGCAGAGCAGAGTGCGAGCACTACGTGTGTTGTTTTGTAACCAAACCATAACTTGCTACCTGTTCTTCTTCTGTCGCTGTTCATGTAACAGTGCCTTATGCGTTGATGAATGCTAGCTGCTTTACACCCCATCAAGTATACAGTAGAGACGCATAAACATATGCCTATGTAGGTCCCTTTTTGCGTGCGAGTCTATGCGACCTACATTATTAGCTGCCTGAGACCGGTCCCCTCGCCGACAACGTCAACAATTATGAACTCGTGCGAACGGCGCTTATAAATAACCATATCGTGATATGCGCTACTGCGCGCATGCACCATCGATCGATAAATCAATACGAGCTGGCCTTGCTCCTGCAGGGTCGTGTGTCGTCGTCGGTGTCCGTGTGTGTGATGTGATCACGTGACCTGCCCGCCGTTATAATCGAACAACATTGTATACTCATCGATATTACCCAATCAATAAATCTATAATCAATCAATCAATATTCTGTTCGAAAGTGTTTTCGATCAGCCGGCGTCCACGTCGGCCACAGTGGTCAATGGCGGTCATGGCTCGGGTACGAACAGCACCGGCTCCGGACCCACGACACCAACCGATGCGCACTCAGCCATACACGCCATGCAGGGGGGAATGAGAGGTGAGCGATGGTTGTTTGGGATTCGGCTGTTATATCTCATGATGTAACATGATCGGATCGGGTATAGGTAATTTTGTGCACTTTTAAGGAAAGAATTAGGCGCAGTATTAGATTGGGCACCAAACTGACGTTGTCACTGCGTATAGACAGGGAACACTGACCCTGGGATTTCATAATCCCTTTACCATTGTGCACTAAACGACAGACAATCCATTGGCAAAATAAACCAAGATCGAAAATTTTCTTCATTGAGAAAGCTTAGTGTGAATAGACAAGCATCTCGTGATCAAGCGTGACATTAAATAAAGAGGGAAATGAAGGCACAGTCGGTTAAAATAAACGAATCACAATATGAGCAAAATGAGCTGGTGTGCGGGTTCCCAATTAAGCCTCCTCACAGAAGTTCCAAAAAATACATTTGCGTAATCTACTAAAAATACTGAGAACTAAAATCTGGTTTATCTAATCCAACGTCGTTGTTGTTGTGATTAATTTTTGCCGGCCCAAGATCGAGGCTACTAAACCAGGCAAGTGTGTTTCTGGGGCACCACATCAACGCGTGTGTGTGTATTGGTGGTACACTTGCACATATCATGACCCCCAACGCCATGTCACATGTTCCAAATTTGTCGGACCGTTCTCTCTTCTTTTTTGTCGGTTTTACCTATTATAATGGGTTTCTGTTGTTGTTACATTTTTTCCGCACTTTGACAAAGTTCACATTTTGGTCCACTGTTTGGATCCACTTTCGGCCACATACGATATCGAGAACGACATTATCGACGTTTTCACAGTTTTCAAATTCTGGTTGTCTGCATTGATACATACTGTGCATACTTGTAGGTAACAAACCCTTGAACTTCCCACTAGAATTTTTTCCTATGGTACGTTCACCTTTCATATAAATTTAATACCGGAAAATAAGAATTTAACCATTTTATTTTTCGGCAAACCCGGTGTGTACCCTACCACCTGCGTGGCTTTTCCTAGTATAATAGCTGTTGATGTTCAAACGAAACAGAGACAAAATATGTAACAGCTCGATCAAAATCTATTTGTCCAGAAAGGTTCCGCGATCTTTTACCAGAGGTTCTTCGACGAGTCAACCCATTTGGGTACTACTGTGCAAAATGAAGCACCTTGATGTGGCTGTATAGCGATGATCGAATAAGATGTTGAACTAATCGAAACATAGTTCAAGCGGCATTGAAAGCGCTTCCAAGGATGTACGCCCAGGCCAGGCCCAGACTATTTTTTCAAAGTGCACCACGTTGAACCACCGCTGTTCAGTTTCTACCTGACGGGGGTCATTTTTACTTTACGGTTTCACACGTTTTTCCGTATTTGTCCAACTCGCACATCTCTACATATCGTTTGTCGCGATAAAAACGGTTCATATTCCAAAACACAAATGTTACAACGCACGTGCGATTTTCTATATTTTGTTATGCGCTCTCCATATCCCAAAAACTGCATTTCAGAAAAGGAACCGTCTGTCGACAGAGCGACATAAAGGTTTTTAATTGAATGCACCGCGGCGACAACGCAGAAAGATGGGTGTGTATTTTCGGTGAGATTTATTGTCATCGGCGTGCGTCGCATACTAAATGGATACAAAAACGTGTTGTTTCTGAGAACGGTTTTATCACAGCCTTTGAAGTGCATCCTTAAAACCGGATTAGATACCTGTACAACACCAAACCATCTGGCTGCCTCTGCGTGTGCAATACTGTATGCCACCCGCAACGATAATATTTCGTGTGACCTTATTATCCGTCCACGGAGCTCGACAATAATGCGGTACGTTTTGTTGGGGATAATGCGCAATATTGTAATCTAATGCGCAACATGGCGCGCACTGCCTTGCACCCGAGAAATATTTTTTTATGTATTGTACATAAAAAGTGTGTTATAATGCACATGCAAGTCTATACCGCCCGTGCACAATATACAGTATGTACACTGTGGAATAAAAATAATAACCGCCAGATGTATATATTATGTAACACTGTAATATGTTGAACAGGTAAAATTCGCTCCATTTATCTCTTATCACTCCGTGTCTATATGTACCGTCGTGAAAAAGTGCAGTTTTTGCGCAGAAATTTCCCCCGTTCTTGAAAGATCGAAAATCCCATTTTGCAAATGTTTTTCTTCATGTTGAGTTCTCTGTTTTTAACTGTTCGGTTTCACACACGGCTGAAGTCATTCGTTTGCATGTTGCTTTACGTGCTCACAGGCGTTTCAACTGCAGTACTTAAGCGGGAGAAACCAATAAAGATGAGGACTAGTCTTACAATGGTCAAATCAGTTCGTCAACTCACAGCAGCCCCGATGTGTGAGCGTGAAAAATAATACTTTCGGGGTGAGTTGACGAAGTGATTTGACCTCTTGAGTTGACCACTGTAATATAAGCCAAGATGATGCTTGTTGTGTCGCATGTTCCATGGTTTTGGATCAAGCGTTGTATATACCTATAATGGCGTAGGTTCCAGCGGTAACCCCACGTTTAAGCTCAAACCTCAATTACGTACCGTTCGGGTGTCCTATGATAGAACTACCGATCGAACTGTATATTGGTGGGCGTGGGCTTGTTCTGACCCTGAAGCCATGTCATTCTGTTGTCAAACAGGTCACGCTGCTAATATTGAACTAAATATAGGGTGGCATCGTAAACAGAATCACAACACGTACATAGTACCGAAGAATGCCAAATAAGTTCTCGGGTTAATTGAGATACACGTATGTAGGATAACATTTTTCCAGAATAGTCCCCCCAGTGGCTTATTCGGTCACTTCATCCTAATTTCTACTTTACACCACACACTTGTTGTCATGCTTGCTTGTTATCATGATCTACTGTAATTACCCTCTTGAAGTTCTTGCTCTCGTGTTTTCACGTGCAATGAACCGCATTGTAGCAAACACTCATGAGGCACGAAAAAAACTTTGGTCGCAAATAAAGCACCAGAGGGTTTATTCGGACAATTTCGGGGGGACTTATTTGGCATTCTTCAGTATAACGCCAACACACGTATAGGCACAGGTTATATTTAGGTACGATTAGCGCCTAACGACGATACCGTTCGTGGTGCAGTCCAATGACAACTCAAAATCGTTCAACAATTACCAACCAGTGAATCCTACCACATAATAGTAAACAAGTCGCCAATCGAGCGCGTGTTTATGTTATAAATGCAAAACAGCGTGCGTTGTAAGTCTGATAAAAGAATACTCGTCTCTTGCAGTTCAGACAAGGGATTCAGAGAAGCCTCATCATTTGTTTATTTCATATCATGACGCACGTATGCATTGTAGGTGCTTAGGCCTGGTTCACACACCGTAGATACGCTAGTCGTTGGCGGACGGGCAATCGAGAAAGCCAGTTTGAACAAAACCACTGACCACGAAAAAAGGCAGAATCCAAAAGAGCAGAACCTAAAAACGATAGCATTGCTGAACCGAGCCTGAGCCAAAACACACGGAATTAAGCCTTAGTGTGAGCCAAAGCCTGATAACAACGTTTAAGCATAAACCTAAATCATCGGAATAAAATGAGAGGTCTGCCCTTTTGGCTCTGCTCTTTCTTCTTGATCAAGGTGGTCCTGCTCAAACTGAATTTACTCCAACTGCCCCGCTCCTATTTTCCTGGTCTCGCTAGTCACGACAGTGTTTCCTGTCTTGGCTTGGTTTCGTGGATTTATTGTAATATCCTATCACATTTTTTTCTTCTTGCGCTTTTTTGTGTAGTTTTTGCGGTTTTTAGATTTTGCACTGTCACAACACAGCTGGTTTTCAAAAAAAACAACGGTCATCGGAAGAGATGTGTGTTTGTGTTAGGGCCAAGCCTAGGCCTGATTCTAAGCCTACATAACCCCAAACCAGCCGTCCGAGATAACTGGACGTATGCAATAACAGCGGCTGTTTTGTCCATGCGCCCTTGTACAAAGTGACACAACAACAACAACACGGAAACCCTTCTGTGTGCCTCGGCGGTGGTTAAGATTGAGAGACTCGTCGCACCTCATTCGAAAGCCGAGGCGATTTATGGTTATTTTCTGTCGAAACACGGTTTCCTCACGAACACGTTCGTGGTGAACTGATACCGTATGCTAAAGCATGTGGACGTGTTCCAGAATGCATAGGTGCACACAGCGCCCTACATGGGCGCTCCTCCATTTCTTCCCCCAAAATGGCCGATGTTTCAATAAAACGCGTCTGCCCGTTACCATCTGACATTACTAAAGGCAAACAACGCCAACACAAGCCTGATTTCGGAGGTGGTATGCTCGCAACGTAAAGAAAGAGAAAGTCCTCATGCACCACGTTATCCTACAATGTGTAACGTTTCCCAAATCAGCAGCTATACGTCTGAATGTTTCATCAATCTGCCACTTCCGAAATCGGGCTCATGTTGGCGTGGTGTTACTATACATCCGACAGCCGTGTGTGTGTGTGACTGTACATTACAAGGTCACTGGGTCATCATCCACTGGGGCGGGGAATGTGTGAAATCTGTGATGTTATTATATTGTTCTCACTGATGTCGGGTACTTGAGTCGTAAATTTTGCGCATCATTGTGCGAATATGGTGTTGTTATTGTTGATATTGTGTCAAAAATATAATGTAAGGATTAAATTAAGGTTCACTGGTATTGGTAAAGTTCGCGCCTGGCCGTGGTTTGGGTCGGAAGTTCTCAGGCTCATTGAGAATTACTGTATATACTTACAACGAACTGCAAATGCAAGTAATTTAATGTAGGTAGATCACTATTACCATTGTAGTGGCTGACCTCCACGATTTATTTTCGGCTTACTGCCACCCTACATCATAAGCCACGTACAGTATGTGTGCTGCGTTGAGTGTAACGAATGAAACCCTCTGAGTATCGTGAGAAACCAAGCTCAGTCGCACCAGACAAATGTGCTAAAGGTGCGCGTATACTCATTCCGCGGAACAGAAAGAACAGTGAAGGAAATTCCCCCCCCCTCCCCAAAAAAAACCAAAAAAAGAAAAAAAAACGTTCCGCGGAACAGAAAGAACGAAGTCAAAACATTTTGACTTTTTGTGCTGTTCCTCGAGGTTGTTCAATTGAAATGAGCATTACTGGAGTTTGGAGAGGCCAAAACTTTTATTTTTTATGACACCGCGATGCGAAATAAGCGTGGTTTTCGTCGAGAAACAACAAAAAGCATCCCAGATCTTTCTCAGGACGACTAACTTGGCGATTTTCCATGTCCGTGGTAAATGAAACAGTTGTGGGCAAACCTTTGTCGTTCAAATAACCTAATTTTGACTTCAAAAAGTGCCCCTGGCATTTCTGACCTACTTACAATTTGCGTTATTTACACAGATTACACAACGAAGCCGTGAACGGGCTGCATTGTGGTGCGATCACATCAAAGCGTTTTGAATGCGTGAATTCAAATAGTTCTGTTCTTTCAGTGACATTCTATTCACCATTTTTGAAATCACGGTGTCAGTTTACATAGAAAAAAATAAGGAAACCCAGCAAAAAGTACTCATCATGTGACCAGTCGAGATTTGAACCTCTGCGTGCGACCGCTGGACCACGCCTTAGACCATTATTAGCCCATCCCGTCGGATGCAGCCCGCTGCTTAGTGCTTTACATAAACACAAGCAGTCTGAGTGTGTTGGTTGTTGCTGTGCTGTGGTGTTGTGTGCTTGTGTGTGTGCTGCGTTGACGTCATAACGTGTGTGTGTGATGCCTGATTCAGCAAGGCGACAGCAGATTATCAGCTTCAATTCTATTGGTCCACATAAAAGTTTTTACTCGATTATCTTGCTCAAATCTGGCTGAAAATTTGTCGAGAAAACAAGGGAATTTTACGCAGAGCAGCTCCCCAACCATTGTCGACGCATTCTGATGGTATTTTCTGCTTTATTCTGCGTTGTCAAATGCCGGCCCCCTAAATGTGTGCTGCCGTCGCACCAAATGAGATCTTGAAGTTTAAATGTTTGTCATGTTGAGCACAATTTTTTAATTTTTTTGGTTGATATTGCGACACCGAAAATGCTCAGCAAAACGCATATCACCAAGCCTAAAAAATCCGGGGCGGGGATGCCCTTCTATTTATTTTCTCTGACATTGATTTCTCGAGGAACAGGCAAGGAACAGCGGAAATGCTGAAGGAACGAAAGAATAGAAGGAATAGCGAGAATGCGTTTCCACTGTTCTTTCGTTCCGTCACGGAACTGCATTGCGCAGAACGTTTTGCGTTCCTCGGAACGAGTATACGCGCACCTTAAAAAGCAATTAGATATTGCGGCGTTTCAAAAATGGCTCTTGTAGGCTGTGGCTCCGTCGGGCTGCAAGCTGGATTCCGTTGCAGTAGACATGCGCTGTAGTGGATGTGTAATGAAATAAACATTAGAAGTCGCAAATCAGAGTGTCTGTTTGTGGATCTATAGGTGCGCACTATCACTTGCAAGCTCCAACTCGGTCGGGCTGCACTGGTTGAAGTAAAAGTTACAAGTCGCAGATAGGAATGTGTTTGTGAAGTTTTGGTCGAGATTGCAAGATTATGTAGATACAGTAGATGATGTTGGACGAGAATTGAAGATGAAGACCCAGCAGCGGAGAAGGATGGTGCTACGACTGGGCCGCGCACTCAACCTAATGGACCGGTCGAAGTGAACAGTATGGATTTGTTGCTACAGCAGAGGTCAGCTAGATTGAGTTGCTGCAGCAGACTCTGCTGCAGCAACTCAATCTAGAGCAGACGGATGTTGCAATTAGTGTGAGTTGAATGAAACGAAGACTAGAAAACCAAAACTATACATGCATTTGGTGAAGTTATGCTTATAACGAACTTGCCTGTTTCACTGTGCTGTGGTAACTGCATCATCCCATTTGCAATGTGAAGCAACTTGCACATACCGGTACCATTAGTTATCAACCATTGGGCAGGGGGTGAAAAGTTTGTTTTTACCTAGTGCTTATTTAACTTTCTAAAACTTATTTCTATCTGGTGCTTGTTCACTCCTTCACTTGTTTTGGCCCAAAAACTGCCGAATCTACATAAGTGCGCGTAGCGCTCGAAAATTTTGCTTTTTGTGCTGTGGCCACTGGAATCCATGAATAATTGGCAATACGACGAGCGAAGCGCGAGTTTTTGAACAACTGACGCCTGCAGGAGTGAAAATTCTGCGATAGTGATTCGCACTGATTTAGCCCATGGCCGCAAGTGTTCAGCTTTCTCAAAGGCGCCCCCTTTCCGGCCATGGGGGGCACCATGACGTGTATGGCAACCCCTTCCTACGCCACTGCCATTGGGTCTCTTTTGCTGTCTGGGAGCAGTCTTGCAGCTGCTCGGTGCGAAAAAGTGGTTTGGATCCGCGCATGTGGTCTCAGTTTAGGGATGCGTGTTGTGTTTGTGGTGCGCGGCAAAAACGATCAAAAATGTTGTGCGTAAATAATTAACAGATAGAAGGAAATAAAATAACGAAATATTGGAACACAAACAGACGAACACCAGCTTGGGTGAAATCCTGAATCTGCTCTCTGTTGCACACAATCAGACGGGTGCTTTTTGGATATTGGTTCCTTTTGATACAACTCATTCCATAAATATGAGACGCTGTTCACCCACGTGCAGAGAGCAGAGCAACAATTAAAGATGCACACACCGTGTATACATGTATACGAACGAATACGTAACTCGAATGCAACGCACAGCAAGGTGCATGTGTATAGTGTATGTGTACTAAGCACTGACACCTGGAACCCCGGGCTCCGTTTTTGGGGAAGCTTATGCTTTTAAGTGTGTATGTTGTGTCCGATGTTAGTGCACTAACCAGGAAATCAGTGAAAGCGAGGGACGGAGCCCAAAGACTATGAAGATGTGAGGCTTCACCACCCCACAGGTTGAGTCACAAGACCCCTTAGGCTCTCACACACACACGTATACCTGAAACATACAGTTTGTCCTCTGTATAGTACGATAATCGGGACCCAGTTTCTTCGTCGTTTTAGGAATGTTCACTGCATAGTGTTGCAGAACAGAAAATTTTGAAAAGTAGTGAAGGGTCACTATAAACAGCGGGGACTGTATACCTGGTGTACCGCGACAGCACAAACCATAGGGCTTTAATATATGGACACGACACACCATTGCATAAAATGGGCGCACCACAAACGATATGAGTGCTCAAATATGTCTGCGGTAAGGTGTAGATTAAGTGATGATCGGACATGAATTTCGCATGAAGTGTCGCAAAGAAAGAAATGCGAAAAACGTGCGCGTTCGTTTGCCAAGTAAAATGGTTACTTCAATTGCAAAAAAAACATTTCGATCAATCAAATCCAACCCAAACAAATTCGAAAATCAAATCAATCACTAAGGATGTCCGATGTTCCAAAGTTGTAAAAACCAACATCAGCAATAATAAGCAAGCAAGCGCAGGCGAAAGAGTGTCCACCACAACTCAGACATAGACCAATGGTCAACTGTGAGAGCCAAAGCAACAACATACTCAATTTGAATCTCAACACTGTCTGTGCCTGTGCGCGCACCTTTTATATTTGCATTCATTTTTTCCGATTGATTGCCCATGTAAGTTCCAGTTGTTGTGTCTGGGAGTCCAAGCTGGACTCGTTCAACGCAATTCATAGACTGCTGATGGTGGTTTTCCCGTCCCTGGTCGCAGTCCAGTTGTTGTCCAATCATTTTTGGTTGTGGTGCATATCCCAGATTGTATCCCATGCAGTATTCTGCTATAGCTGGGATTAAAATCTGGTATAACCAGGTGACTGCTTGTCTGTCTTCATTGTTGTGGAGATAGAGACACTATTGCTTTTGTTGAGCTTCACTTTTTCCACAAACTGAGAGAGGAATGCAATATAGTTGCTCATCTGGATTCTTTGAGCTGCGCATCTTAGATCAATTATATGTATGCAGTATCTGTAATTATTATTATGTGTTCCGTGAGGCTTCAATAATTGTCCAAGTTGTCATGCTACATGCAGCCCAGATATTTTATTAACTTTTGGAGTCTTCGGTTGAGCACTGGACGGTTGACGATGACAAGCACGTCAATGGTGACGTCAAGAGCGTGTTGACGCAAACATTAATGTCGCAACGGAAATATTCCGTGACACGAAAATTAATTAACTGCATTATTTTGTGTGAAAACATAAAAAACATACGTATGTGTTTCGATTTCCGTGCTCAACCTCAGTCCGCCCTGTTGAAGCTTCTTGCGTCACCCCTTACTCTGTTGTTACCGGTACGCGTTGTTGTCTCATACTCTCAAAAACTGCTACCTTGAAGCCCGAAGCTGAGTCGTCCTGAACCCCAATCTGTACAGTCTACCCAAAACAAATCCATCCGTTAAGCTTTAAGCAACGAATTGATTGCAATTCAACTAACCAATTAATCACCATGCTGGCGCCCAGCAATGCCATAAACACACACAGTGAATCGACCACACAGAAAATAGTGGACCCCGACGATCCCGACGGTAATTTTTAGCGTTATAGATTTGGCAAAATTAGAAAAAATTAAAATTCTGAAAAACTGCAATTTTTACCTTTACTTCACAACATATTTGCTGAAACGGTAGATGTTTAAAAACTCAAAATGGTTATTCTTTCTTTCAGCTCAGATCGAGGTGATTCCATGCAAAGTGTGCGGTGACAAATCATCAGGTGTGCATTATGGTGTGATCACGTGCGAAGGGTGCAAGGTACGCAAACATCTGTACTCTGTGATTACTTTGTATGTGGCAGCAGTGCACCGCGTTCAAAGCTGGTTCTCTGGGCATCGATACCATTATTACGGTCTACTCTCTTTATAGTGAATCCCTTTCTTCATTTTGTGCTTCAAACCAAGGTATGAAAATTTGCCCTTTTCGGCTTATGGTACAGTCGTCAACCCAAGTTGTCAACTTTCGTCGTCAAGTCAAGTAGGGAGCGTGAGAAACATACATGGGGGTTGACGACAATAGTTGACAGCAGTATTAGGTAAGGTACCACCGCAAATTTGCTGTATCCTCATCAGTGTATCTCGAGTCTCGAATCAAGTCATCAAACAGAGGTTTGGTGGCAGGAGTTGCATTATGGATTCGCAGCTCAATCGTTCACATCGTACAATTGTATCACCGTTGGTCTAAGTTCGAGTCCTGAACGGGGCAACAGTTTTTCCCTTTCCAATCCAGGGTTTCTTCCGACGCAGTCAGTCGTCGGTGACCAACTACCAATGTCCACGACAGAAGAACTGTATAGTGGATCGGGTGAATAGAAATCGATGTCAATATTGCAGACTGAAGAAATGCCTCGAATTGGGCATGTCGAGGGACGGTCAGTCCATTGGGAATGGGGCGCTTGAATTCATGTAGCTTATGAATTGTAGTGGCTTTATACCTTGTAATCACACTACACCAAGTATGTAGCAGCAGGAAAGCTAATGAACGATGCTACGCTTGGACCACACGGCAAGCATTTTTAGTTGGAAATGAAATATTGTATTTTGCAATAGCACAAATTTTGACGCCCAAAAGTTGTCCACTGAAAGCAGGGAGTGTTGAGAGTGTGCCAAGACATGAAGTATAGTCCCCCATGAATGTGCATGATAACAACTTAGTGGTCATACTGGGTTAAGTTTTATGCTAGTTCGTACTTTGTGTTTGCAACTAACGGCTTCAACTCAGGCTCGGGGTTGGCTTATAGGTCCACAACAACCGGAGTTTAAATTACGTTTGAGATTCTTCACTGAGGACAAATGAGTTTGGTCTCACCATCATGCTGCTCACCAGGCTGCTCACATTGCTCCTCCAATTTTAATGTTTTACAGTCCATGTGAACAAATCCAAAATATTTCAGCGGTGAAATTCGGCCGAATGTCGAAGAAACAGCGCGAGAAAGTGGAGGACGAAGTGAGACTACACAAACAACTCAGTGATCACATGCTACCACCAACAATGTTGATGGCAAATGGCCTGCCCTTTCAGGGACAGTACTCACCTGGCGCTATGTGGTTGGTCTGAGGGGGTCATTTGTTGCCATTCGCAGTGACGATTACCTGGTGCACCACCAGGTTGTGCCATCACCATGTAGTGTCTTGCATGCCTGTGTTATCATGCCCTCTTTATTCAGATGATGCAAAAAATGGGCATGATAACAAGATTGTGCATGACAGTGCCTTGCTAGTCATTGTGTTTTGGTTTGCAAAACATAAATATTTTTATGCAGCCCTCATTTGTAGCTACTCCCCATTCGGTGGTGCCAACGGCTCATCGACGTATCCCAACGGCGCGGGTTCGGTGACGCCCCCAGACACGTTCACTGGCGCACATCCAGCCGTGACCCCTACGACCACAAGCACGTACAATAATGTGCATGGCATGCCTGCTGCTCCCACTGGTACGTTGGGAGGGTGGCTACATATGTACTTTGCAGCTTACATTCCATATTTTAGAGATATATGTTTAGAGATATACATGTATATATTAGACTCGTAGACTGTACAGAGTTACATGAGCGGTGGTATTGATTTATCGAACTTGGTGATCGATTCGGATCGCGTCCTAGTCACGTGAGTTTGGATGTTACTTACTTTGAAAAATGTAAAAGTTGTTACCAAACCAAACGGCGTTCACGCTGATCGAAATTAGTGACATCCGAAAATTCCAAAAGTCATAAAATAAAAATCACGTGACAAAGTCAGATCCGATTAAGTTTGATATTGGTTGCACAATGACTTTATAAGAATTGGTCAATTTTTTTTCCTGAATCGTAAAGAGGGAAGTGACGGGGTGGTGACGTTGCGTTGCATGATCGCACACAAAGCATGTAGTAAAGAGAATGTTTCACACCTGGGGCAACGTGGTTGATCTGCTGGATTATTTTCAGGTGAAAATGTTTTGTGAGAATCACAAATAACACAGTGGTTAAGAGTGACTGAACTTGAAAATCAGGATTGATTTGATGAATTCTTATATGGTCATTGTGCGACCAATACCAACCATGCCGACAGTCTTGCAGTTAGTTGATGGTCTTTATTTACCCAGCACCTATTTGGGAGCTTTCGGTACCTGAATGAGGTCCTATTTTGTAATACCAAACCAATGCAGTACCCCGTTTTAGGTTCGACAACCGTACCGGTGAACCCAGCGTACGGTGGTCCAACAGCCGTCCCCTATGCAGCGTCCATGCCACACACGCCACATGTGTACGCTACGGGCACTAGCACAACTGGGGACACGCCGCTGCAGATTAAGACCGAACATGACCTGATATTGGATACCGACCCGAGCACCAATTTGGGTAGGTTTGGGTGGTATTTCACAAATGTTCTTTGGGCTCATTTACGTGTTGGTCAACTCAGATCGACAACGATCGTCGTCAACTCAAGCAGCCGCAACTTGATGATCGGAGTTGACGAGTTTAATATAAGCCATTTTTGGACTTAGCACATCTTAGGGTGTTGTGAAGCGAACGCAGATCAAATTTCCGGTATTCAAACGATGTAGGTGCTAATGCAAGCTGCTTTGTTAGCAAGCATCATGCTAGCATCGCTTTCAACTCAAGCGTGAGTCAAGCAATCCCAACTTCAGCCACCCCGCCTAAAACTGTGTTCCTGGTTAACGTCTCTCTAAATTCAAAATTGATCGTGTTCCGTCCATTTGACCGTTACTGCACTTGCAGAATCAGCTCATATAAAATGACATGATCTATCAGATAGGATTCGCGAGCAGCTTCTGAACTGTCGACTGCAGAAGCAGCCACAAATAGCTAATTAGCATACAAATCGAAAATATGAAATCGATTCTAAAATGTTCACACAGATCTATTGATGAAAACCGTGGCGGCGGCGTTTGTGCACACGTCACTGTACACCACCGAACAACGACAGCTGTTACGGACGCAACCACTAGCTCACACGTTGGAGATGCGGTACAAGAATATGGTCAGTTATTCTTAGATTTATTCTCTTTATTTTCGTTCTTCAATTTGGTTGTTGCTGCTGTTTTTTAATTAAAAAGTGCACATCTGTGCGTGCTTGTCATCAATTTTAGGGCATTGCGTTTGTGTGGTTCCTGGGGGTGTTGAAATTTAACTATTTGGCGCGTGAAGTTTCTGACACAGCAATGAAGTTTGCGAACTTATGCTTGTATTTGAAACGCGCCATGGGGGCATGCATACTGTATTATGTACCATCGAACTTTATGTGCAAATGACTTAATGGCAACAAAATTCCGGAAACACGCTCGCGTTTGAACGACTTTTAACCTAACACCAGTGCACGCGTAACAGGACTAGCAAAAATGTCAACAATTTAGTCGTTTATGGTGTTTTCGTGGAAAATCATTCGGCGAAAATCCATAAATTTTTACATGTGTCGAAGAAACCATACAGGTATGTGAGTGGGCACCTAACATAGTTCGGTGACCGCACATAAAATCATCAAGGTTAACCTTGCCGTGTGTGGTGTGGTGGAATGGTAACTTTTTGTTAAAAAGAAAAAAATGGGGAATTAAAAATATTCCTGTTGTGCATCTGGCTTTCAGCAGTTTCTATAGGTCTGCGAACGTAAGCGCTATTTGGTACTGTGAGCTTATCATTTCTTTGTTTTGCTAAAAATATATTTATTTAGGTCTATGCTGTCTGATAAGAACAGAGAAGGCCTGGGAACGGCAAATAAACTACAAATAGGTATTGATAAATCGATGCCTAATCTGTAAAATAGGTGCGCGCGTTACGCAACAGTTGGCGTGTCTGTGGGTTGCGCATGTGAAATTTCGAAATCGCGATACAGTCTGCGCACATTTTCGTAAACCAGTGCAGGCACAGCGAAACTCGTGACAGTTTGGTGTCCAATCGCTGGAAGTTGTCCACAAGCTGAAAAGTTCAAAATTTTGAGCTCCGGTCATGAGGACACTTTTGGACCGTGCGTGTGGATAAAATGTCCTCATCAGATTGTCCTCATAGCGAGTTATACTTGTTCATAAAGATGAGGACAAGTATAACTCGCTATGAGGACAATCTGATGAGGACATTTTATCCACACGCACGGTCCAAAAGTGTCCTCATGACCGGAGCTCAAAATTGTGAACTTTTCAGCTTGTGGACAACTTCCAGCGATTGGATACCAAACTGTCACGAGTTTCGCTGTGCCTGCACTGGTTTAAGTAATACGCAGTTGGTCCACAAGGGGCGTGGTGCGAAGCTTCTAATGACTGAAGGTACAGCTGGTCGCGTCGCCATGTACATAGGTACAAGAAGGTAGACTGCATTTATTCACACAAAACACTTAGTTGACGGCTAAATCTTTTATTTGTGTGCAATCTAGATGAAAACAGTTGTTTCGATATTCCAAATTGCGCAATTTACGTGAGAACGCGTTCGAAAATTATCACTAATGTGGTGGGTGACTGGTGTGAAATTTGTTCAAATTTACATCGATCGATTTATTTTGTTGATTTGTATTGTGGTTGGCGTTTGTGTGAATTAGCGATCATGTCAATCAATATAATCGGTGAATTACTGCAAACAAACATGACACACACACATAAAACATGAAAATATCTAGGTCACACGCGCACCCATTGTGTAGCGCGCATGCGGATGCACAGAACATTTCCGACGAACGGCAGGGGAACGGTTATATTTTTTGGCAGTGCTGCAGTATTTGTGTGTGAAACATCGACCAAGACATTGGATCGAGAATTTGAAAATCGATTTTCACTTTTAATGTGCGTAGTATTCTTTTACATGCTTTTCACTGGATTTTTCACGTTTTCACATGGATTTTTCACCCTGCAAACATTCACGTGAGAGCGATAGTGTTGCATGCACACGCGTGACCCACATTCGTTGGGGGAACATTGCATGGTGTCGCAGTGTGGCGTACAATGTTATCTTTCAGCAGTGTACACCTTTATATAGTTGTGTATCACAAGCTTAGGCTTGGACAGAGGGATTTATAAATAAATTTGAGAACTTGTTCATGCGCATAGAAACAAATCGTGGCGCCGGTTGCATATGCGATGCAAGTACGAGACAGGACAGGTATAAACCAAAAACACAACGTACTTAAAAGTATTTATTCCGTTTTACACACGAAAACGACCAAATCCGTACAAAAATGTAACAAAAAGAAATTTCATTTTTTGTTTCAGAGCCGAATCGACTGGTGGCTGGAGTGCGCCGAGCATCTGACATCGATGATCCAAACGATTATCGAATTTGCCAAACTCATTCCGGGTTTTATGAACTTGCAACAGGACGATCAGATCATGTTGTTGAAAAATGGTACGATTACATCTTTGCAAATAAGGCTACACTTCATTGTGAAACATCAAAATGTTCTTAGCTTGGCACAGTGCTTTCTTTTGAATGGTGGCTCAGATCATTAAAGAACTGCTATCAGTTGACTGGGTCATGTCATGGTTTTAGGGGTCCTTGCACTGTACGTTTGATGCACCAAAATACATGCGACACCAACAGTCATACAATCAATCAGCAATCGCCTTTGCAATTCAGGTGCATTCGAATTATCGCTGATCCGTGCATCCCAATTGTACGACGCCGACCGCGACGCGGTGTTGTTTGGCAGCGTCAATGTGCCCGTGTATATATTCAGATCGGACGACGTTGCCGAACAACGATTGATCGATGACGTGTTCAATATTTGTCGCGATCTGCATGCACTCTATCTCAACGACACACAACTCGCGCTCTACTCTGCCGTTGTGCTCATGGCACCTGGTGAGTGACGCCCCTTTCGATGTCACAATAAAATAGGACGGAGTGCAATATCTGCATAAGCAGTGTTGAAACATCACGTGACCTATTGTACATGCAGGTGTCAACACGGACATCCGCGGTCAGCAATCAGTCAACGAGCTACACGAACGTCTACGTGAGTGTCTGGCATTCGATGTCCGTCACACACATCCACAGGACCATCCAATTGTGCTACAACACCTGGCCAATCACACAGCCCGCTTGCGAGCGCTGGCAGCACAGCACGTGCACGCACTCGCGAGGTTACGCAAACCCAACAGCACTGGCACGTCCGAACTACAGCTGCCCGCTTTGTACAAGGAGTTGTTCTCGTCAGACTCGTGATATATGATGACGACACCTTGATGTTTCACGCACGGTGTATATATAACGGATGTGGAGTGGATGACTGTGGCAGACAACATTTGCGGCGGCGACATGGCAACACCCGGCTATGACGGTCTAGTTATATATTATTATTACTTTGATAACTGTTATTTTTGTTTTTCTGCGTTGGGGTTTGGCTGTTTTTCAAGTGCAGCGTTCGAAATTGAACAGTGCTTTCAAGTTTTTTCCGTAAGGACGACATCATTCTCTTGTACCTGTGGTACAAACTCCACCCAAAAAGTTGAACTTGTGTCGGGGTCCACAAGGAGGGAGCACTGACTGTGGCTGTAGCAGACTTCCAACCGGGCAAAGACACTTGAAAAGCTGCCAAAGAGATCAGAGACACGTCTATTACATTCTGGAGCATTATTCTGGATGTTGTACACTATCGCTAGTTGTTTTGCTGGTCTGGAATTATTCAGTTTTTTTGTGTATTTTATCGCTTGTTTAGAGCCGGACAGCCAACACGGTTTTTTCATCATTTTCAATCCGACTCACTGCCCTCCCAAACGTGTGATTATTACATAAGTATAACTTTTCTGTTCATTTTTTTTGGTTTTGCTTCAAATTTTTGCGTTGTACATTTATTATTTCTCGCGCATTTTCACCGGATGTATTTTTATCAATGTTTTCATTTTAGCTCACCTGTCTCCATCGCACACCGTACCGTACACATCGTCGCCACTGTACGTTTACCCACTCACTATACATTAAGTGTGGGTCATTTCTTTGGCTTTCAGAAACAGACATAATTCTCTCTTTGCGGTGCTGTTTTTTTTTAACTTT
This sequence comes from Rhynchonema sp. JSB1_4, assembly GCA_030248065.1. Lineage (NCBI taxonomy): Eukaryota > Metazoa > Nematoda > Chromadorea > Monhysterida > Xyalidae > Rhynchonema > Rhynchonema sp. JSB1_4. The sequence goes on from JASAMV010005069.1 coordinate 184,609, forward strand.
TATGGAAGCACATTGAGTCAAAAATTGCATTCAATATTTGAATCTTGAATACAGACAATCATCTGCCCCCTTTTTTATTCAATAAAATTCTCAAACAGTGTGATTATTAATTTATAAATCTACTTATAAAGTTCCACAATCTAGCCATTATAATTATAATAACTCTCATTGCTGCATTTATTCCGAACAAAACAGACCATCATTCTTTCATCAATTTGATATTTTTCAAATTCAAAAAGCTAATCACTGTACTGGATTAGGAAAACACTGTCACTGGAGGTCATACATAACAGTATTTATGAACTAAAAGACGCGAAAAGTGCTGTTTTGTACATTTATTATCTTTGTTCCTCAACTGAATAATGTGACTGAATGTACCAAAAAACCGATCGAGTTTGATCTTCAAAAATGTGAACCATACCTGCTTTCTTTTTTTTGGTCAAATACCCATGTTATATTGTTTTTCTCTTCCATTTGATTTAATTTCTTTCCTTTTTGTTCATAAAAGTACTTCTCTCGTTTTTGTTGTGGTCACTTCCTTTGCGACATGATTTTGGTGTTTGTTTTCATTTTGGTAAAATATCATTAAAACTTTTTCCTGTTTTTGCTTTTTACAATCACTTTACAACCGATATACACAGTACATAATTATTGTTAATATATCGTCGTAGCCTGTAGACGTTTCACAGATTTGCTTTAGTAAAAGAATTCCATGGCGTGAGATATGGCACAAAATCGCAAACGTAATGAAACATAAAAAACTCAAAGTTTGAAAAATAATCTAATTTTTTTAATCTATTAAAACTTGCAAGGAATCGATAAAAATATTGCTTAATATACATAGTTCGCTGTTATTGCCCATGATATTAAAGCAACACTTTTCAAAAGCCAAACAAGTGAAAACGAAAGAAATCGTAAGCCATTATCAGCTAGTCAGTACCAATGCAATGCGCTATCATTCTTCAGAAGTATCAGTCAGACCAATCAGGTTCTTCTCCAATTCGGCGGCAAGTGTCAGGTAATTGTACCAATAAAAGGCACTAAACAACGCAAAAGTCACCGGGAATAGAACGGCACTGAACGTGTCGATACGCTCGCCCGTGATCAGTCGCCTTGCTGGCTCAGGGGGAATTTGGCACTGGCTCGTGGGCGGACCGGGGATTGAAGCGTGTGAGCACTGGAATGGAACGGCCAGCCTTCTATTATTACTTTCATAATCGACAAAGCTCTAGAGCAACTGCAAGGGTCGTGATCCTATTGGTTCGGTTCTGCGTTGATCACGTGACTTTGGGAAAACACAAAGAAACTTACTGATGCCACGACGGATGTCAGAAGATTTACAGGTGCCACTAATCTCGACCAGCGTAAACGTTGATTAATTTTAGGCTGGTCGGCTCGTTAGCAGACAAACTTCGAACCACAAAGAAGTCAAGGTATGCAGATCCGATTGGTAAGTTTGACACTGGATATGCGGCATTGTTCGCATTTTTCTGCACATTGCAAGTGAAAAAAAATCCGCTACGAGAAACAGTAATTGTGAAACATCACACCACTTCAACACAGTGCACCTACCGTAATCTGCTGTTGTTGTTGTTCAAGATGTCTGCGCATTGCACCCGGACTCTGTGTCAACATGGACGACATCGCCTTGTGTCTGGCACGTCTGCGTCTGAATGGTGAGCACAAGCTGCTGTGTTTGGGACTGTGTGCACCCATGTGATGCGACGAGGGCAGACTGCAACGATGACGTAGTGCGACGAAACCCTGATTCGCAAGGAAATTGTCGCGTTCGATCTCTGCAACAAGAGAAATGACTGTGGTTTTGCTTGATATGTGCTTGAAGTAAATAAAAGTGAGAAGAGAAGTTGAGAACCGCCTATTAACTTTTTTACTCCGAAGCACTGAACTTAGGCTTGAAATTTACCGCTCATAGCTTGACCGCAGGCTGCTCATTTTACCTCTTGAATACAGTTCATAGTGAGTCTACTAAAAAGTGAACAAAAACTCGGGTTGAGGTGAACTGATTGCACCACTGTGATATAGCGACGCTTGCGTACTTATAGCTGCCGAATACTGTCTTGGTTGGTGAAAGCATGCCAAAGACGCAACCAACCCAACGCAAAGTCTGCTGTTTGCGGCTGCCATATTTTTGGTCTGAGTGCAAGCTGTTCCAGTCTGGGTTCGGGTGACGCCGGCACGTACTGAGGAGGGGCGGCCGGCAGCAGGTGGTTGTTCGGCTGATGACCACCACCACCAAGTTTGGCTAATCGCGCTGCCTGCAAAATAACATTATTCGCACTGATGATGTCCTGGTACTCCACACGTTTACGAGGGTGAGTAGAAACGGGGCACCGAAAGCATTTTACACATTTTGTTGCAACAGAACGGCCGTCTTATTGACACTGTAGCACCAAATTCGCCTGTGTAGATTTTCACGCAATGTGACTTGCTTGACAGTATGTAGGTACGTTCTTCTTTGGGTGCCATTTTCAAATAGCCCTCATTGACTACGACACCGGCGGGCATCGTCACCCACCCGGAACGGATGTCCGATTAAAATTGTGGTAACAAACACCAACAAAAGCAGCACCTGTCGTTTCAACTTTTCCTGTCTGCGACTGTCCATTTTGTCCAGGAATCCGACGATCGCCAACTCGACCAGCGCCATGAAGATGAAGCCGACGCAGCCGAACATCCAAATGTCCAACGCCTAGTAGAAACAGCGAAAAGCTGTTAATCAAAAATATTCTGCCTGCATGTAATTTACTACTACTATCCATTCCACTGAACTTTTCACTGAATTTTTCAGTGAACTTTGCGCCCAATTTTCCACCCAACTCTGCACTCCATCCTTTCGTGAATACATATCACCCTAAGGAGGAGTGAAATATGAAAAACGCCAGATGCCAAACGATTCGTAGCCAAACAGTGTCCCACTATTGTTCGTCGGTGCATGGGGTATACCTTCACATAGCTGACACGTGGCAGACTGGACACGATGTTGCCGAACTGAAATGTCAACGCCATCAATGACGTCACGCTGAGGGACACACGTGCCGGCAGGGCACTGGTGTCGATCCAGAATGCGATCCACGATATGAACACTGACAGATTCGTCGGCAGATACGCCTGAATATGGAAGGCGGCTCAGGTTTTCGGACCAGCGGTGTTTTTTGCTATGTGGCTGTCGATTTGTGCATCATGTGCTCGGTTTCAATTAGCCCTACCTGGTGCTCCGCCATTATAGTTAACATTGCAGGACGACTCATATTGAGCTTAATATCAGCTGCAAAAAGCGCAAAAAAGAAGGGATCACCACGTCGTGCCTGTAGGTAATACAGCAGCGGTTCAACAGGCCGTCGTCAGTGAGAGGGCAACCATGGTCACTTGACTCAAGACAGCTTTGAGAACAGACCTTAAAACGTGCAGCAGCGTGCTTGCTTTGTGTTGCCCGTTTTCCCAGAGCGGGCGGGGCACCAGGAATTTATCAGTGCAAATGCGTCAAGTTCCACACAATAAGATAACAACGACACTTTTCGCACCTGCAAGATGTAGAATTGGCGTTGTCGTTTGAAAATGAACGTTGCGCTCAGTGAGTCCCAGAAGCCGGCCGTGTAGAACAGTCGCTCGTATGCGGTGCTTTCGGCCACAAGCAGGAATGTTGGCAACTTTTTGCTGGAATCAAGATGCGGTCTATGTTTGGTGGGCACTGGTCAAGCTCGGGGGAGATGGGGTTTAATTAATACTCGCGTTCAAGGTCAAGATTTGTACAAGATCTAATATAACCCGATACCTCATATTTGGTTTACACTCTGTTGAAACGGATGATCGGGCTCCTATAGCCGATCCTATAGGATAACCGGTAGCTGCCAATAGTGGATTGTCACTGCATTTATGTACGATGACGGTAATACTAAAAGATGGTTTTCCAAAAAGGGCACAATACTGTCAACCAAACTATCGTGAGAAATGATTCTCCCACCTGGTCAATGAACTGTCATCACTCACAGCGAGACACCAGTTTCGCCAACTACAAAGAAAGTGACCAATACGTTTCGCCCACCCGACCAACCTGCCAAGTATGGTGAGCGGATCGTAGTCCCTCCAAGCAATTCGCACTTCGGCCGCGTTGTACGAATATGACTCCATCGACAGCTTGCACTTTTGTGTGTCGAATGGGAATAAGGACAGATCCATCTCGCATGGACCGCGCACTTGCACACTGCAAACGAAGCCAAGCCAGACATGACTGTGTGTTGTCGTTGTGGAACGAAGTATAATACCGCACATCACCCAATACATACATACAATACGTCTCGAGCCCAACTGGTGTGCTTTCTCAGAGTTTGTCAACCATAGGCAGCCGTAGCGGAACAGCCGCAATGCTAGCCAAATATTAGTGGCATCAGCAATGCTTGCACTGAGCCACGTGAAACAGGCACTACGATCCAATCACCAAGTCTGATCCACCACGTGCCGGGAGGGAACGAGTGAACAAAATTAACCTATTCTATATTTGAGACAAAAATTCTCCAAGCTTGAATATTCAAAAAATCGATTACCCACCGATAATTGAGCCAAATGGTTCCGTTCGGGAATATCAACAGCAGAATGTTCGGGTTTGGCGATTCATGCTGCATCACTTGTTTGCTGTCGGCGAAACATACATTCGGTGTCCAGATGGAGTCAAGCTTTTGGTAGGACATCGATAAATTTGAGAGACAGTAGTTCTCCTCGACAAAACTCAGCCGCGGATCCTGCCAGATTTGACTGTACCAGATGTCGGCCTGCAATGTCACCCCGGTGAATTTGGTCTCTTCATAAATGACTTCCACCTGGAAGCTGACTTCTCGTGCTTCATGGCCCCCCGAGTGGCGAAGGCGTTATTTCACTTCATAGCGATATATGACCGGCCGTATTTGGTCAATATGCAGAATAAAGTCCCGCACACAGTGTGGTCACAGCCGCTGCGGTGCCTCGTTGGCGACCATCTATGTAGCACCGCCGCGGCGGGTGAGTTGCAAAAATATACATATCCAGCGGGACCGCCGCGGTGCTTGTACGCAATTGGGTTATTTTACACTGGAAGTTTACAGTTTTAGTCAAAATACCACTTATTTCCATTGCTTTTGAGTGTTATTAATGTTGCTCGAACACTTCCCTTGTTTCCAGGTGTGTATGCCTTCCATTTCCCACTTTCTCAAAAAAATATTTTTTGCGATTAGTGTTCCTGAGGTGTTGGTAACCACTTCAGCAAGAATGACAGTACATGCATTCTACTAAACATGGAAGCCCTCAAGCAGAGTGAACATAATAGTTTTATAGGTTGGATTGTCGAAACCGCACTTGTTTTGCGGTACCCCGCCACTGTATTGTGTACCTACAGCCGTCAGTCACCGGTGCCCCAGCGACTCTCGAGGAAAAAAGCCGGTACACGCGCACCGCTGCCGCCCCACTGTCAACAAACCTCAAGGCCTTCACTATTTTATTCAGGATAAGAAGGTATACCAAAATTGCACTTGTTTATGTTAAAAACATACATGGCAGTGAAACACCATCGTACCTGAAAGCTGGACGTGAACTCCGAAATCTCTGTCATTGCCTGCACGGTCATCTCAACGATCACCTCGGTCGCTTGTGCTGATGGCAGATTGTTCTTGTCGTAGTTTGTCGGGTCGAACAGTTTCTGCAATGACATTTTGCCATCCAACTGTCTCACTAATTTAATTTGCATCAATACTACGTGATGTACCCTCTTTATGATATGTAGTTGTATCCCTCCATCAGGGAACAGTTCTGAACCCTACTTTGGCCCCCAATCTCCCGGTAACCTAAACTTTTCCTTCAGGCCAAGGGGGCACAAGGCCCCCTGTGCCCCCTGGGCCCGGTCCACAGAAGCCGAATTACCTTAACCTTAGCCTTAACCTAAACCGAAACCTTATCCTTAACCTAAACCTTAACCTACAGTAGGTACACCTTAACCTTAACCTTGACATAAACGCAAACATAAAAGAGAAAATCCTTTGCGTTTTTGTCGTCATTTTCTCTTTTATGCTTGCGTTTATTTCAAGGTTAAGGTTAAGGTTTAGGTTAAGGTAATTCGGCTTCCGTGGACCGGGCCCTGGATCCGTTTGTGGTACCGAGAGAGACAACAACAGCAAAAAAGAATGCTTCAAGAGGTAAATCCCACCTGAATCAATTGTTTTCTCAGCGTTTCGTTCACCGGCGTACAGGTCTGTGTTGGTGGACGGTATTTTTGATTTTCTAAAAAGTTGATTTGTGCAAAAATTAGTACGAACAGAGCACACGCGACCATGGTTTTGTATGCGGATCATGCTGGGCAAGCTCTGGACATGTCTCCAACGTCTGTATGTGAACTTAGTACTGGCGCGGGGCTAATGCTAAACTGCTATGTATGGGTACTTTAGCATGTGAAGTAACAAAATAATTATTAGCCTGTAAAAAAATAACTAATAGCCATGAGCGGCTATCACGTAGTACGTATGTACATGTATCACGGCTCGTAAAAACAGTTTTGTTACTGGTATATATGTACACCTGTAGCAAGACAGAGCAGACAAAAGGGAATAAACTGTGCTCCGCAGTTTGGAATTGCACCGATTGGTTCATTGGGTTCATGAAGTGAGCGGGATGTATAGCTCACTCCATGAGCCCAATAAATCGAACGTGATGCTCGCAACAAAAAACAACATTATAAAACATACTCTGAATCTGTGTCCAGAATCTGGAGTCTAGAGCTGCCACCGTTTCATTGAATGGGGATATATGCCCCACATGAAACATCATCCCGCACCCGCTTGCCTATACATTCAGTCACTCACCAATATTATTCGAATACGAGTCGTAGTCCATCGGTCCATACAAGGACGGCTGTTGTTGTCGTTGTTCGTCGTGCCAACTTGATCCCTCCCAATTGCCATTGAAAATGTGACCATGATTATTATTATGACCATCAGTGGCGCTAACATTCGTCACATTGGGCAGAAGCAGCATAAAGTTGGTCACGACCACAGACATTATTCTGGTTGTCTTCCGCAAACAACATCTGCCCGTGCTGAACGCGAATGCAGCCGGCGGCGACCGTTTGCGAGCGCTGCCAGTGCGCACGTCCATTGATGATGATGACACAGCGATAGCGCAGTTGGACAGGGGCCCGACTCTGTTGCACATGTCTGCACTGCTGCTTGCTCGGTACTCCATTTCCTTGGTGATGCTCATGGGTCGGTGGTTCGCCACGGCTTGTGCACCCCAAAACAGCGTGTATACCTAAGTTTGCCTGCACGTCTATTTAACGGGGCGCATCCTCCTGGCGTCGATATGCCTGAAAGGCGTTTATAGCCACCCAAACACCATTAAATGTCAGCTTAGTGGGGCCCATCGCAGTCACTCTCAACCATGTGAACTATGGTACCCATCAATCGGACAGGTATGGCGTGCGTGACGCAAGTGGCCCTCAAGCGGCCGCTGTCAGTCAACCACAGTGTTTTGGGATGCACACCCCTTTTGCTGCTATCGTGCGGTCTCTATGTTCTGTATCTGTGTTCGTTTATGGCCACCCTTGTCATTCATATAACGGCACGATGACAGCTCATCAAACTTTTCGCTCGTTTTCCTACGCGTGTGTTCCAACACATGCCTCTGGCTGCTCCACTCAAAGATGCACATCGGTGTGCTTTTCACCGTATAACCATGGTCATGGGTTATCTTAGCAAGCTTGTCCAATCTTCCCCAAAATGGCAAAATGTGCAAATGGTAAGACAAAATCAGCGCGACGCTAAGCCACACAATCCAATCTGTGTTTCTGCTCGGATCATTTGAATCGTTAAGCTAAGCTGTCAATCAACGCCCGGTATACACGCGGGTGTTTAACTACGACGGGGCATGCCGCTAAACTTCTTTTTAATGTCCGCAAATCCTTGAAAACAGAAGGGATACATTACGTACACCACTATGGACATTCTGGCGGTAATTCATATTGCAACACACACACGCCTGAATGTGTGCGTGATGTTCATGCGAAAAACAGACCCACAACTGAATAACATAGTACATACATATGTAGTAGTGCAAGTGCATGCACTGCACATAAAAACTGTTATCACCCCGAACACTAGTCAAAGGCCCTGCCCTGTAAAATGAGCGTTTCATTTCCTATTTTGCGGTCTATGCTGTCATCGAGGGCAGCGGCAAGTTCAGAACGGACAAAAAATGAAATGCACTTAGGAAAACGAAACCGGGCGTCAGAAAATGAGAACCTGCATTCGTGAGCATGTCTGCATGCTAACTGCGGAGAGAAGTTCACGAAAAAAGTTCTGGACCTCTGGTTTTTTGTTGAGAAATAGTCCTCATTTTCGGACTGAAATGGTGAACAAAACGCTAATGTGAAGTGAACTCACCAAGAACAGGCTACGATTACAAAAGGTCAAGACGCCAGACTGGGGACCGTGAAAAAATAGCACCATGCTCTTTGCCTTGGCTGCAGGAAGGAAAACGGCATTTTGGGTGGAGGAAGTGGTTCAAATCAATTATAGTAAGCTAAAGCTACTACACTCCAACCCGAACTTATCGTTGAATGAATGAGAACAAATACGGTATTGTAGGTTTTCCCACGTTTGATAACTTGTGGTCATGGTAATAATATGTTATTTGATCAGTCGATCACATGATTCAGTTATACAATGAGGAACTACTCTGGATGCCATTAAGAGTCCAGTTAAATGCGCAGCTTATTTTGTCTTGATGACGCATGAGTGCCATTGGGATGAATTGTAGATCGAGTGTTTCGTAAGGGTACCGTAGCAAAAATGGAAACAAATCAGTAAATTCGTACCAAGCCGATGTTACCGCGATTTATCAAAAAAGTCGTAATACGTCACCTGCACCAAACAGTATAGTCTTGCTCCCGTAGCCCATGAGGCACCTGCACAGCTGGTCTCCGAGCGACCAAATGTCTCAAAGTAGTAAAGTACAAGCGATTTTTAACGCCTGCGAGATATCTTTTTAGTCAGTTGTCTCAGTTACGGAATACCATACTATACGGGCACTAAACGACGTAGGGATTTTGGATAATCGAAATTGTCAAACGAATTCAATGCACGGAACTCATGTGCTGAAGTGACCTTTTGGCAGTAAAGTCTGTCCACTATTTCAGGGGTCTATCGTGCGTGCACTGACGATGACCTGGTGCACGAAGCGTATGTGAAAACAAGACGAAACTGAGGTATGCAGAAAAACACGCCGCACAGAGTTCAGATCTCAAGTTCAGCGCATAAAATCCGTGCCAAAATTAAGTGATCAGCGCAAAAATGAGCGAGTGCAGCGCGTTTTATCTGTCGCATAATCGGTTCGCTGTCGTGCGGAAAACAGCGATCATACGACAACCAGGCAAAAAGGGGAAACAGCGCTTGAAATGGATCACGGCTCTATCAGGCTGCATGTGTGCGGTTCGCAAGTGGGACTTACTTACATACAATGACGCAGCTTTGTGTACGTTGACACAGAAAGAGACCACCAAGAAACACAAGCAAATGTTGGACTTGAGAACCGTGAATGGGATACAGCTTGGACCTCAATAAACCCACCGAACGGACCAAGACTACATATTCAAATGAGTCGGTAAAAATTTCCAGCAAATCATAAAATCTCAAAGTTGTCATCTGTATATACTTTGGAGTGCGGTATGTATATAGAAAAGGTTGACGACTTCCCTCGTCCTCCCTTTGGCTCCGAGCCTGTCATCAAAAACTATTGGCAGTACAGCATGTAGGACACGAGATAACGAGGCAAAAACAGGTCAAGTCGGTTTTTATTGCATTCGACACAGACACCGAGCCAGAGTTGTCCAATTGGATGGGGTTCGGGTTGTGAACTGGGGAGGATTAAAAAAACATGAAACAGAATTGCATTCAATCGGAACGTCTGCGTCGCTCTGTGAGCCCGGCCATGTCCATGCCCGAAATCTGCACCCGCACCCAAAATCTTCCCTGAGCGCTCAAGAGCAGAGCAGCATTACATGCTAATGCACTGTACAGTATGGCAGTTACCCACGGTATGAATGTAGGAAGCAACATTATGCTTGATAATCAAGGCATTCCCACAAAAATCTCAACATATTGCAGAAGGTGCTGATCAGATCAGATGAAATACACAACGCAGACCTGTTTTGAACAAAGGACGAAAAAGACAGGGGGCAAATCGGAATTTTTCAATGGCTCAGCCCTATTCTTCGGATATCAATGTTTTTCTGCATCAATGTTTATCCGCAACCAGTACAAAAACAATCATCCCGCGATGCGACAAATTTGATTGGGCCCATGCAATGCACATGATAGCGACTCTAACACTCAAGCTACAGTCAAGTTCGTTTATATGGATTCTTGTAGGATGAAACGCTCGACAGTTTTTGCTTTTTTTGTGGTCTCGATCTCGTCAGTACTTATACATTGCGTAAGGCGAACGCTCACGCCGTGGCGACACACAGTACGCTGGGTCCCGATAAAGTTATCATAAGCAGCATCGACTGTACCAAGTTGACTACCAGGCCACTTGTCCCAAGCTTGCATCTGTCGCCCATAGACTGACAGCCAAAACGTCGGAGTCACATGCTGCAGTTTCGCGGTATTGAGATTTACACCACCGTCCAAGCACACGCGTCATGCAAAAACAATGCAGTTGCGAGTGTCGTGCCAATTCAAGAAGTGATTAGCAGCAGGTCAGTGAGCTGTGACATCAGGTTGTGCTTGTGTGAGCACGAAGCTGGTTTTATAGGTCGGCGACGCCAACTATAGCTAAAATGCCAATTCAGTTTGTCGTAGAATTTATGCAATACAGGCCAACGCAACAACACAGCTTCAGAACAATATGGGATTATCACATGGAAATTGTGAGAATAACGTGTGTAATAAATAGAATAACACAAACAATGACAACATATGTAAGTGTATGTAATGTGTACCACAACCTGAATGTAATCACAATTAGAAGCTGTCACAGGTCGTGGTCAAGGAGAGCCCCTGCTAACAAGAGTAACGAAAACAAGATGAGATAAGCTGCTAAATTGCACAATGACTTTAGAATGCGAGAATTTCATAAAAAGCGTCAAAATGGAAAATAATTAAGAATTCATCGTTTCTTTCTGAATATATTCGGCACATTGACTCCGTGTTGGTCCACTTTATCCTTGATATCCCTGAACGCGTCAAACATTCGTTGTCGGGCCTCATCCACCCCCACGGGTTGATTGTGGTCCGTCGCACGACGCATACTGTAATATAAAAAACGGACTCGCTGATGTTTCATAGACTTATGTGCATGTGGCGTGCGTGCACTCTGGCCGCGTCATAGTGACACTATCAAGATCCGCTACGTTTGGGTATTGGCGACAGATTGGGTGGGACCAAATTTCAAGCAGAAGGTTTCAGTTTCAGAGGGTGCAACCAAAACAGGGCTGACGTGCACCTTTTATGTCAGCCAAATCAAACATACGTTTCAGTGGGCGCGCTGACGGCCTCCGCTGCTGCAGCCGCCTGGTTCAGTTTCGTCTCAGCGTCGCGCAAAATCGAATTGGCGATCTTAACATGTTGTGGATCCAAAGTGACCAACAGATGTCGCATGCCCTGCAGAACACGACCAATGAACAAACGTTGGTTTTCTCAACGATCAGTGGAAGACTGCTTGCTGCACTCGAACTTAAAAGGCGATGGGCACGGGCATGACAACAGACGGGGACACTTAATTCGATTTGAACCAGTGTGGTGACAGGCAAACTGTGGCTGCAACCGGTACCACTGGGGAGTTGATGTCAATGATTCGTCGTGACCAACTCCATTGAGTTTGAGTCGTCAAAAAGGTTAAAAAAACAAGCTTTGTATGTGTTTGACTGTAAAATAAGCGAAATGTGGTGGATGGAAACCAACGGGCAATAGTGAGTTAGCAATAGCCGACGCGGACACGAAACAACAGGAGAGCGCCGAGTACGCATCAAACAGACACTCTGCTAATCGACGGCGCACTGGATCGGTCGCAGACATGGTGCTGGCACGTTGGGCCAGGGCGCACAGTTGCACCAGGATGACTGCAAATGATGAGTGTGCTGTGGTGATTAAGTTCCATGGTTGTACTGGACGTACAGTACTTGCGCTTCATTTTTTGACTGTTTACAAGGAATTGTTGGGAGTTGGAAGCCATGGAACATTAACTGATGAGTAATTGTGATCCCACTATCATTTCCGAGTGAAACATAAGCACAAGTTATGGATCGCAAAACAAAGAAAGAGCAATTCAATCTTCAAAAGAAATTGTTGTGACACTTGCTAACTATGAACAGGATCACATCAGCCAGCTAGCTATTGACTCACATTGATCCCTGAAATGTGCGTCGAGATTGGGTGCCGTTTGTGCAACACATTGCACCAGACGAGTGCTGACACTCATGTCATCGTCACCAAACAGTGACGCCAGCTGCACGCGCGCTTTCTCCATCAACTGAAAACAGTTCAGGGAATTTTAGCGGTTTAGTTTTATTGACTGACACTCATGTTTGAATGACATAGCGAAAATGGTCACAGGCCGAACGATTTAAAAAACGGTCTCCTGGTTGATGACCTGTTGAGGGAACGAAAAATTCCTTTTCTGTATTTTCAAACTTGATATCAGCGATTACCTATTTTTCGATACATTTCTAAAATTCGCAAAGGACCAACTTCTGGATCATCCGCAGCACGCTCGGCCACCGACATCAATCCCACACAGGTACCGGCTCGAACGAGTCTGAAACACTATTCTGATGCAAGATAGCGCAAAAAAGTTATATTGGCTGGTGCCAAACTTGGTGATCGGATCAGATCTGTTTTGGGCACTTGTGATTTCGACCAGTTAAAAAGTTCTTTAGTTTGGAAACAAATTTATGCCAATGTGAACAAGTCAATAGGGTCACGTGACCAACGCAAGTCAGTGGAAAATCACCAAGTTCGATATCAGCCAAGAGTCACCGTGACCAGCGTAAAACATGACCAGTGTAACACACAAACGCACGGATTTTCATCGGTGGACAGCGTGACGAGCGCAGGCATGATACGTTTGCGCAGTTGTTCCATGCCAGTGCCCGGATTGTGCACCAACTGTGATGTGATATCAGCGCACAACACACGTGCGCCCACGGCCGAATGACTGAGGTATTCGTGAGGGATTAGCAGTAAAGCGTCGTGATGCTGCGCACAGCGTCGACTGCAAAACAATCCAACCTTTTCACGTTTTCTCAATTTTACAAAAACAGCGGCAACCCAAACATGATGTTTGTTTGGTGCCAAAACCGCAACACAGAACGCAAGAACATCCAAACTCACAACAACTGCATGAACGTCACCGTCACGGCGGCGTTAGGCACATCGCTCTGTCCGATTTTAGCTCGCAACAATTTCCTGGCTTCGACCCAATCGTTTTCATCATCAAACGCGCACAACACGCCCACGCAGTAGACAACCAGCGAGCAGTGGTGCAGATCGACAGTGCATTCTGCAACACATAATGGTGGTTGGTGAGAATGGGTGCAATTCACGGAAACGGAATCGGCTGGGGATTTTGAGCTTTCGGTTGTTTGAAGGTGGCAATGATTGGATTATGCCGCGGTGGACACCAGAAGAATGTCGGTGTTTACTGGCACCGTCGCTCAGCTTTCGTAATATATCAACCACATTTCGTTGAAATCCGATGTCCGATTTTATTTCAATTTTCATTCGGAAACCAAATTAATAAAAAATTCAACAATATCCAACCATCGGCATCCGTTTTGTTTTGCGACTCATAGATGAGTGGTTTGAAGAGCGGATGTACTTTGGTCACACAAAACCCTCGACCGAACATACGACAGAAATGCTGTACGTAATCGATAAGCGGATCGAGCATTCGAGAAAGTGAAACATCTGCCTTGGACACCAGTGTCAGAAGTTGTGGAAGACTGCAAGGACAGAATTTATTCCTTAGACCATCGTGTATCGCTTCAATGCATTCTGGAGCAGCAGCCGAACAAGAATCTGAACATAATCCTCTCGTGGGGCACACCACACCGCATACAATCTGCTCTCATCATCGTTCAATATCTCAGCGACGTGGATTGATTGTCGTTATAAACAGGGCACAACGTATTCAAAACCAATCAACGAGCAAGTCCAACTAACAATTCTCTGGTGACGAAATCGAGCTGCGTCCAGGTAGTGTACCATTCCTGCGAAGTGTGCGCGTCGAACCGATTAAGCAATGTAGCGAACCTGACTGGGTCACCAGCAAAATCAGCCACACAACAAATGCCGTCAGATGGGGGCAGACGGTGATCTGGTACAAGGAAATGATGGGATATATGGGATGGCAAGCACACGGTACAACAATCGTTACATGATAAATCATAATTTTCCCCAGCTACCGTTAATTGGTAGGTGAACGTTACCATTGTGATATTCATTATGGTTATGATGCGTGGACAGTTCACTGTACCTACAGTGATCGACATAAGAACAGGCCAAGCCACCCAAAATTTTTTTATGTATTTTAAATCCAAGATAATCACAACAACAATAATCGCTCAACCTTTCAATACCGAGTCCACCTCATCATGTTTAGTGAATTCAGCCTTGCTCAGCACCGACCACAATAGCACGGGCGTCAACGCACGCAGACAGCCAATGTACACGCACATGATTGGCTCGTTAGCTGATTGGTTGGCGCCACCACCAACCTGCGTGATGATTGGATGAAATGCAAACTATGTCGTGAACTGTCAAGTCTATGTTAGCAACTTTCGATATCGGATAGTTCAAGTTCATGCCTCTACTAACGCGGTGATGTCTACAAAATTAAGCGGTGAATTTACTGAACAAAGTGTGATTGAGAGTGTCTTTGGTTGTTCTTATGCGATAAATTACTTTCTTTTGCGACTCAACTTGCATAACATCTTGCAAGTGACTCCTGCAGCTCGATCATCACACTGTACTGCTTATCTGCACGGTTTGCAGGGGATAAATATGTGACAGCAAAACCGCAACCAAACGACAGAATCAAGTACAGGCATATTTCAAAAATTGCACTACCGTGAGAAAAAAGCCCCACCGTGAATAATTGCACCAATTTTCTAATGACAACGGCGACGAGCGCGTGATGCAGTTTGCCGATTTCCTCAGCCCAAACAGCCAATGCCGGCAACAAGAGGCGTTGGGCGCACGTGACCACGCTGTCGTGCGAATCCATCAGTGCGCGCCAGGTGAGGTCGTTCAGCTGCAGTCAGTTGCCATAAAAGTCGGTGCTGGATTATTGTCAGCTGAGTTGCAACCGCTTTGTTAGGTTGTGTGCGACTCTCTGTCTCTCACATTCTCACTAACACGCGCATGTGTGCGCTGCAAGTGACGTTTCATGAGACTAAAACGATTTGTTTTCATTTGTCTGGAGTCGCGTCCTAGGTTTGCATCTGGTCGTGTATTCATGACACTGACGATTTTCTGGTGCACGGCCTGTTTGTAAATACAGACAGGACGAGAGGTGCAAAACTCACTATTGGTATCATATCGTTGACACCCGACCATCGACCAACACCCCAAAACAGATGTTATTTCAAGGTGCACACTGCTCAGCTGCGTTTTGGTATTCCGTTGTTTCCCATAAAGATTCCCACGAATAACAAACAGCCGACAACACTGACTTGCGTGAACTTGTCCGCATCCTCTACATACAAACAGGTGACTGCCAGTGCACGCACGACTGCCTCGCGCACTGGTGGCGCACGATCATCGGTCAGCATTTGTTGCAACATCGATAGCACGAGTGACGAGAGAAGGGTGGGCTGCAAAGGATAAACATGAATTATAACAATTTGGCTGCAGAAAGACGCTGATGGTTGAATTGGAAAGGATCGGGCCATTTTTCATGTCAAAAACAACACTTATGAGAATTAATTAGTGCCACGATTAAACATTGAAATATCCTTTATTCAGAATATGCAAGATTACGAACCAACACGGATTAGATCCGATGACTAAGTGTGACGCTGTCTGCCAAAACAAAATGAGCAAAAAACCCATAAAATTGTGAGAACCTAACCGGAATGTACGCAGCGACGGCCGCACACGTGTCTGCCACCAGCAAACGCCGTTCGTCGTGTTTGTGGTTCATCTGAAAAAAAACCGATGTTTGATTTCCACTGTTGTCTTGATCAACACTTCCACATTGAGCAAAGCAGTGAAGCTCGCCTTGCTGATTCAAACAATCCAACAGAATAGGAACGGTATCAAACAATAGCTTGTCAAGACGGCGGCCCACCTGTTCCCAGCACAACGGCAACAGCTGCGTTTCGGTTCTGGTCGGCCCAGCATGTGCAGCGAAATGCACAAGCGCGGACACGAGCAACTGACGCTGCTCCTCCACTGGCTTCTTGATCAAATTGAACAATTCACTCAGTAACGGAGTAGAGCACGTTTTGGCCGAATCATTTTCGTCAACGTTTTCGACTAGAATACAGCAGACGAGCAATAATGGTACGACGTCCTAAAAAAGGTTAGTTTGGATTGCCTCGTGTGAACATTCTCAAGTTTCACTTCACCAAATTTGAATTTAACCAAATTTACAAAACAAAAAAGTCGCTCAGCGTCAATGCTCATGTAAATGGATGTAACGAAAGCTTGCAGTAACATAGACACTAGTACATAAACTACGGCCGGTTATGTTTCATCTTGAATATAAAAGCGAAATGGAAATCTAACTTTTTGTTGGATTTGGGTAAGCTTGAAACGGTCGAAAAAAGCAAACTAACTGAGCGTTTATTGAGCAATACATTTGGTACAATTAATGGCAGCGAATCTGCGAGCAGAGAAACAACGTTGCTCGTGTCGGACAGACAGGGGTTGAGCTGAAAATTGAATCATGCGTGAGAAAAAATTTCTGGTTACCGGTTCATCTACACCTGATCAGCGACATTTGCAGTCGCATGACCGAAACTGAATATTTACTATAAAATTCTGAAAACCACTATACAGTAGGTAATTATACAGAGCTGCACGCAGTCGGTGCAGGGATGTGAGTGGAGATGTGCCACAAACCTGAGCACTGAGCGTTTCCTGCTGTGTGGCACAAGTGACATTGGCCAGCACTTGCATGGCGCCCACGTATCGAGCACTCACAATTCTGCAATTTTGAAAATGCGAGGTTTTTCAGAATCGATGACCAAACAAATTCTCAAGGCGCAGTATAGAGGCCGGCTAATCTATACTACTAAAACAGGAAGACGTATGTATGTATGTATGTGGCCCCCTCCCTCGGAAGGGCGGACGGATGAATTTTCACGGGTAGCTTTGGGTATACTAACGGGTCTTCGGGGGGGGGGGGGGCACGGCACGGGCGCGGCGCTGTAGCCGGGCCGTAGGCACAGGTCCCGTCTGGTTGACAATAATGTATAATATAACGTAACAGCAATGAGTTTTGCCCGTTTCGGTGTTTCGTAACCTGGTTCGTTCAATCGGTGTTGACGTGGTCAAATTGGCAGCGACGCGTCTTTGGCGTGTCTTCGTGATCGAGTCAGGCGAACTTTCGTGCACCGGATTTACAGACGTGGAAGCATGTTTGACCTTGATTTCGAGTCGGTGCAACTCCACTTTCAGCTTTTCGATTTCGTCGCACAATTCGGCGTTTCTTTCCAACAAGTCCTTGTTCTCGGCGTTCTATAAAAAACGAGCCGAGTCACTTTTTTGATCACACTGCACAATTAACAAAAATGGAACAAACAAACACAAAGTCCACCACCAACCAATCGATTCATAACTTGACCGGTGTCCATGAGCAATGACAAGTCGTTCTCCCCCTCTTCGTCACGACCAAATGGATTGTTGTCGTCGTTGCGTGAGTCATCCTGCATTTGCAGCAAGTATTGCACGTAGATCGACTGCACCAGGAGAAGACGTATTCAAGTTGGTCAAGCCTCTGACCTTATTTGAAGTTGCGTGAAACCTTTGCATAGTTATCCGAACAGTACCCGATATTTTGTTCACCGAGAAAAGAAGCTACACTGAAGTATTACATAATTATACTTGAGGGCGTTTGTTCCAAATGTAATGTGATTTTCTGTGGACCTTCACTTTCGCATCTATGTGGTGGTTTGATTGCACTGACATGTCAAACCAATAAATTATCACCAAAACCAGCAGCGCCAATTTCAAACAGTCACCAGATCTTAAATACCGTCTCAGACAGATATCACCAATTTTGATGCAGTGCTTCAACAGTGCCATGCACTTACCATCATATCGCACGAGCATTCCGCATCGGCCATCTGCACCAATGTGGGTGTTGTGTGACAGAACTGTCGATAGAGCGTCACCAGGTCGGACGGTCGCGGGATGTTCAGACCGACGTCGTCCCAGTCGTCTAGGTCCTAAATGAAGCGGATAAGAATTGATTGTTTTTGGTTGCAGTTTGCAAACAATCATTGGTGCTTCACCTGATCAGCAGCTTCATCCGTCAAAGTAACCGATGTGAGTTTATAATCGCACTGCAGCAGGTATTCGTGCACCAAATAGTTAATAGCCCGCTGTTCATGCGTGCGTGGCATAGTTGGCCGTTGTGGCGGCGGTGTTGGGTCACTTAGTCGGTGGGACTGGTCGATGGCCTTGGTGGACATGCACGGGTCATCCGGGTTCGAGGAGGGCACTTGTTCTTCTGCAATGAAACAGACTGCGAAGAGCGAATTACATGTGACAGACAGATCATGCACTTTTCAGCTTCAGGCGCGTGGTGTACAAAAAATCGTCAGTGTAATAGCACCAAGCTTTGCCGCGTCGTGTCTTTTGTACGCTTCACGTTGCAAGTGCAAGACAACATTTTGAGTACCTAATTTCGGACGACACTTGAACCAAACCTGAGACGCTGGTCAGCTGCGCTCGAAGAGAGTTGATCGTTTCCTTTGCCTGTCGCAGCTCGAACTCGAGAACTGAAAAACTCAAAATTGTTTGATAAAAATAATCGAAAATTCACAAATGTCAACCAACCAGCAAGTTTATCATCGACTTTTTGTTCCTGGTCATCCGAACCGTGCGTGAAATCGAGAGAGTCAAACGTTTGAGCGCTTGAAGTGCGTTCTGGAAAAGACAAAAGCCGTCACAAAGATACGACGAAAACAACGCAAGTCTTCAAACGCACGCAGAAAGAAGCCCGGTCCGTAGGACCCAGTCGCGCCCATGCCGTGAATGTGCTCGAAATTCACCGGATTCGAAAAGAAGTCGTTCAGTCGTTTCAGATTTCGACCCGATTCCAACAGCTCGGTGTGAAATTCGAGCGCCGAAAGAATAAACTTTTCGTCGAGCAACGCGCGTGCGACTGAGTCAAGTGTGGGACGCTCGCGTTGTTGTTGTATGATCGGCTGACTCGAGCTTGGCTCGATCTCCTGATTAGGAAAGGGAAAGTCGGTCACGTTTTTTATAAGAATTGCTTTGAATCGCTGATCCGACAGTATGCAAAGCCTGTGTTGCGGGTGCCGCTAGTTGGACAGCTAGAGTAAGCTGCTGCAGGTGGGGATGAGTCTAAATCTCCTCCAGTAACAAGAAAATTGTAATCTTCTTGGTGATCGCAGTCGCCCTCAGATTTTGAGCCTGTCAAGTGTAGTGTACGATGATATCAGCAGAAAATCTGACAGCGCGCTATGAATGGCAGCAAAAACCGTGCCAGATTTTGCGGCAAATTTCACACCTCGGTGAAAGATAATGCAAAAATTTACAGAAATTCAGATATGCAACGTACTAAATCATAAAGTGTCTGCCAACCTTGGCCGCCGGTGGTGATGGGCTGCAGACATTGAATGCAACTGCACTGGGGGATGGGGTGCGTGGCTCGACCATTGTTGGTGGGGCCAGGGGCGATTGCTCGAACGGATTCGACATTTCTTTGATGACGGTTTCTTCAGAATGTTTTGCATTTTTTCCAAAACTTATGGTTCATTGGTTCACACTTTAAAACTTGAGAAGTAATGTGCAATGAGGCACGCACGCACCGATGAAACGTGCTAATTAACATAAATCGTGCAACACACCACACCTGAGTCACACTGATTTTATTACATAGTCGCCGTTTTTGTACATCAATTAACAAACATTGTGAATGACTAACAATTTCGTCTTGTTGAGCTCATTAAGAAATTATACACGCATACGACCGTACAAAGGCCAATGTGTAAAACGAAATGACTATTTCACCTTCTATGATGATAATAAATGACTTTGTACAGATTATTTCGCAACGGTACTCAGAACCAAACCCATCTAAATCAAAGAAACATTCAGATTTTCGGCAGTATGCAGTATTACGTAGTGTGGCGTGATAGATTATACACAGATACGATAAAATGAAAGGAGGTGCGACCATATGACAATGACAGGCTAATCTTGGACAACAACATGAAATAATAATACAAGAAACACAATTAGAATATCCAAGGCTACCAACCACCTTTTACAATCCATTCCGGTAAATATTTATCATACCATTTAGGGCCGGCCTTTCCACCCAGGTACCAGTGCCAGAAGAACATGCCTCGAACGCCCGGATTCCCTGCGACGTTGTAGAGGTCGTAGCCATGGGGATCGAACCTGAAACAGTTTGACCAGTAATAGACGTGGAAAAGGACAATACATTTAACAGCATCGGTTCTATGAGGATAAGAACACCAGACCCGTTTTGCGATTGTTTTTGAGGTATCTCTATGATGTCTGGGTTGCCATGAAAGCTGCATTGAAGCAAAAATACCAATGTTATTGGTCAGATGTTGTCTATGATGCCTGAAAAACAGCAGAGCACATTGCTACCACAGGATTCAGCTTCCGAAGGTAAATAAAGATATGGGACATCAACAAAGAACAAACATCAACCAAAAACACATCACCATTTGTCATCGGCCTCGGTGGTGAAATATCGGGGCTCGCCATACCAGGTGCCCGTCTGCCAGCCGGGCACGTTCTTCATGATTTCCTCTTCCTCATCGCGATTCTTTCGCAACTGTTTCAGCCAGCTGGAGCAAAAATACGAAAATACAATACACCACAGACACATTCTGATCAGGTCGCTTGGTCCCAATTGTTAGGTGCACCATTACAGTTAGAAATTACTATCTAGGTATGTCGCCAAAGCACTTCCTACTTGGAAGAAAGTGTGCAAGAAAATTCTTACAAGGCCGAAGCTAGAAAATTGGCGAATCACATAAAAGCAATGGATGCAAAATGCAGTACGAACCGTCTGTCTCGTTCGGCGTATATGAACGGCTGCATGGCACACTTCACATCGGTCTCATGAATTGCACGTCCACTGAAACAACACAAAACATACAGTAATGAAAATTATACGGTCGCTCGTCGTACGTACATCCCCAGACATTAGTAAAAGAAAAATGAACCAACCGATTCCTAAAATGTACATATTTTGTGTTTATCCACACGTAGATGAACGCAACACCAGTCACTCCAATGAAACGCTTGTCTGAAAAAGTGCTTTTATCACCCACCACGATTACATCAGCACCAAAAAACTTTTTCAGCCGCTAATTTTGCGCACCAGACAGAGCCGGAAATCTGCGGCCGTGCCCGGTCGTACGCAGTAAAGTAAAATTCGGCCTGAATGAGACAGGGACGAAAAGTTCATAATAACCAACTTGTGAACCACGTTCTCATGTACGTTCTGTTGGTGAAGATCTTCTCGTATCCACCTGGCGGTGGCATGTCTTGTTTGTACGCAAACACCATGGCGACGTTCGCATTCGGTGTGTTTTGATTGATTCACTCTTCGTTGACAAAAATGGGCGCGCGGCGTCAAGGCGGACGCGGCCGCGCGTTCACAAGTTTTATTATCTTCGCAAACCGGTCGTTCTGTGAATTACAGCAAGAAGAAACTGAAAACAGTGAATTTTTTTATAAAATTTGACCTTTCAAAGTGTAAAAAAGGTTTAACCGCGTTCGAAACAATGTTTTCTTGAGAAAGCAAGTGATTTTGACACTTTCGACTTTCAGCGTGAAAAAAAGTTAATTTTGGCGCTCCTCGTGGCAGTTGTACGGCACCCCATTTTTTTCAAAGGGGGAACAGACGTACCCACCTGCAGTGTAGTTCCTGGTCCGGAGGGGGAACAGGCGGTCCCCCCTTTTTTCGGAGGGGGAACAGACGTACCCACCTGGGGGGGAAGGGGGGGGGGAGGACCCAAGTTTGGAGAAAAGTCATTTTTTGAGGACGAAAATTTGACTCATTTTTGCCCCTTTTAGGAAAAAATCTCAATAAAAAGGGTATTTTGGCGGCGATTTTTGACGATATTGACCTAAAAATCACTCATGTTATGCCTAAAAATGCCTATTTTAGACCAAAATTTGCCTATTTTAGGTAAAAATTGGGGGAGCAGACGTACCCGGAGGCAGTGTAGTTCCTGGTCCGGAGGGGGAGATAGCGGACCCTCCGTTTTTTTCAGAGGGGGAGATAGTGTACCCCCGAGGGGGGAAGGGGGGGGGAAGAGCCAAATCCAGGAAAAAGTCACTTTTTGAGGTAGAAAATTTGACCTATTTTTGCCCCTTTTTGGAAAAAATTCTTCATAAAAAGGGTATTTTGGCGACTTTTGAGAACATTGACCTGAAAATCACACATTTTTGGCCTAAAAATGTCCATTTTAGGCCTAAAAATGCCTATTTTAGGCAAAAATTGGGGGAGATAGTGTACCCGGAGGGGGAGATAGGGGGATAGTGTACCACCCGAGGGGGAGATAGCGTACCCGAGGGGGGGGACCCCCCCTCCCCCCCAGGAACTACACTGCCCGGAGGGGGAACAGTGGGGCAGGCGTACCATGGAGGGGGAACAGACGTACCCGAGGGGCGGGACCCCCCTCCCCCCCAGGAACTACACTGCCCACCTGGGGAGAGGAAGGGGGGGGAGACCCAAAAATTCCCGCGGACGGCCGGACAAAAATTGGGTCAAAATGTGAGCCAAAAATTCGGGCTGGGCCGGGCCGGAGATTTGGGGGTTCGGGCCGGGCCGGCCAAACCCGGCCCGATTGTCACCTGACCTCTGCTTGTCTTCGGTAATTTCTGACTTTCACAGCGGTAATTATGGTTACCATATTGTCGGAAATAGAACCCCCCATTAATTGACCCCCCCATTAATTGAACCCCCCCTAAATGGCTCGAAATCAAAAATAGAACCCCCCATTAGGTAATTGACCCCCCATTAATAGAACCCCACCCCCAACCTTCACCGTACCACAGATTAGTGGTACGGTAAGGCTGTGTTGTTGTGTCAAACGTTGCTTAAGCTCGCGTGCACAACAGAATACAGCTTTTTAAGCATAATTGCCTCTGTTAAAGTTAGAAAATACCGAAAACAAGTCATTTTTATGGGCATCAGTAACAACGATTTTTTTCGTCGGGGGGCCAAATGAAAAATATAACCCCCCAATAATTGAACCCCCCCAAAATGACCCCAGTGAAAAAATAGACTCCCCGGGTTCCAGAGGTGGGAATCGGGCCGGCCCGGCCCGGCCCGGCCCGACGTTCGGGCCGGGCCGGGCCGAGGTTTCCGGCCCGACCGGTCGGGCCGGGCCGGGCCTGGCCGACTTTTCGGAATGTCGGGCCGGGCCGGGCTGGCCGGCCCGAAAAGGCCCGACATCATCGAATTTCAATAAAAAACCGTGATTTTTTAGGCTAAATTTGTCAAAATTTCTCGCGATTCTGCAAATTAGTACCAACTTCCATGATTATCAGGTATTTTTAAACCAAAAAAACAGTAATTTTTGCACCAAAAAATTGCTTCAAAATATCATCAGAAAAAGTCGGGCCGAAAAAATCGGGCCGGGCCGGGCCGGGCCGACTTTTTTCCGAGTCGGGCCGGGCCGGGCCGGACTTCCCGGCCCGAACTGTCGGGCCGGGCCGGGCCGGGCCGACCCCCGGACCTCGTCGGGCCGGGCCGGGCCGAGGTAACCCGGCCCGATTCCCACCTCTGCCGGGTTCTATTTCCGACAATACGGTAATCTGCTGGAGCGTTCTCTTTCAAATGCGAGTGGCGGAAAGATGCGGTCCGCCGACTGGCCGACATTCTGTCAGTTTTGTGTGCATTTGTGCGTGTGTGGACCCTTGTTGAATGTATGACACAAAACATTTGTGTGTTGAACGACGTTGCTGTTCGCGTAAGCGCGCAACAAATTGAGGTCAGCCAGCTGGAACTTGACATCATCTCTCTCAACCCAATCTCTTTCTTTTGCTTTTGGGCACTCCCACAGGTTATGTCGGGCTCATGGGGCGGGTCCGGACTTGTCCGGGTATTGGGCATATCGCGTCGTGGACCTCTGGAACGGGCTCCCAGAGAGTGTGGTCTCTGCTGCCTCAACTGCGGCTTTCAAAACTAAACTAAACTCACGTGGTCGAGACCTAGTTTCTCGCCACATTTCTTCAAAATTTTCAGCCGTCGTTGACTGATCCCCTCAGTCACTGGGTTGCTGCTTTTCAGATAATCATCAATATTCCGTCATCCGTTGCCGACTTTATTGCTCGTTACGTTTGTTCTCTTCATTAGTTTGGTTGGTTGAATCTCGCCGGTATGTTTTCTTTGTCGTTTGTTCGTTCATGTTCACATTTTCGTTTATTAATACTCATGTTCATTTTTTAGGGTTTCTCCGGATCTTGTGTAAAGGTCTTTGCGAAAGCGTGCAGATAAAATTTGAATTTGAATTTGAACTTTTCGAAACCGTGTAACTGGAGCATTTTTGGGCGTCTCATGAGCTCGTGGCTGGACGATACACTTGTTGACGTATGCATTCACTGTGCTTAATTTATTTTTGTCACACAGTCAACAAGCGTACAAAATGCATCCCCCGCCAGTTTTTACAGTTGTTTACAGTCAACAAGTGTCTAGTTATATGTGGTTTGGGTGGTTGGGACGGATGGAAATGGTTGGTGGACATCATACGGTCGTGGAGTTTGCCAAAGATTCATTCGTGTCCCTTGTGAACCGGTGATGGAAATTGCCAAAGGTCCGTTCGTAACCTTTGCCAATAGACCGATGATCAACGGCAACGAATGGAGCTCTGGCCAACACAACGATCGATTGACAACGGTCCCGAATCCGAATGGATACCGACTGCCAGTGGCTGTGAGGCACGAGTCGGCTCACATATTTTTCGCCTATTTTTTGATACTGGTCTCTTCGTCGCGTGCTCGAACTGCCTTCAACATATTACGACAGCAAATGCGACTATATGGGGATCGGAATGACGTAAAAAGATGAGCAAACTATAAAGTTTATTCTATTCTTTGATGAAACAAGGCAAACATTGGACAAGCAAAGGCTTCAACAACAAAAAAACACTTAGTAAAACGAGATCTTGAAAAAAATCCACCACCTAAAAGTAAATCCTGGCTAGGGATCGGTGCGGGCAGGGCAGGGTTGGGCAAAAAAAAATTTTTTTTTAAAAAAAATAATTTTTTTAAAAAAAAAAAGGTTTTTGAAAAATTTTTTTTTTAAAAAAAAAAATTTTTTTTTTAAAAATTTTCGGGGGAACAAAATGTTCTAAAACGTCCAAAAATGGCCTTTTTGGGGGTTATTTTTTGTCATTTTTTCTCAAGGGTCGAAAAATTTTCTTCACAAAATCACCTTTGGGGCATGTATTTGGTACCTAAGATACCCCAAATGATGTTATTATACCTTCCCTTGATACATGGGACACAGTATGCATGTGCCTACATGGTACTTCGATGTCATACCCCATCAGGTCGGTCATATACAACTGATTCAGCTGCCCGACAAGTATTTCTGCAGCTTATATTCTCAATTCCGTGTGGTTTATAAGTGAATCTTGCTTATTCGGCCACAAACTGTTGTGTCCGATACCACAGAGCAGCAATCATCGGTCCATATCAAGCACAGACTGTTGGATCGCACCGAAATGACGTAAACACCCTTGATAAGTGATGCAAACCAAGTCACAAAAGTGACTTGTCAATTAAAGTTGCATTTTTTGCCGATTTTGCGCGTTTTTTAGGCAAATTTGGTAAAATTTCCCCGAATCTCAGACTTTTTAAAAAAAAATTTTTTAAAAAAAAAAAATTTTTTTTTTAAAAAAAAACTTGTTTAAAAAAAAATTTTTTTTTCCAACCCTGGGGCAGGGTAGCCGACACCCGACAGTTGAGTTGTGCCGACACCCGACATCCGATATTAAGAGGTGTCAGCCGACGCCCGACACCCAGCACTTCTTGAAGTAAAAAGGGATAAGCATGGCCAAATCAATGGAACTTTAACCCCATGTCAACTTTTAAAAAATTTGTGCGCAAAAAACTGAATTGAATTCCTATAGTTTGCTCATGTTTTTATCCCCATAGTCGTATTTGTTGTCGTAATATGTTCAAGGTAGTTCGAGCACGCGAAGAAGAGATCAGTATAAAAAAATAGGCGAAAAATATGTGAGCCGACTCGTGCCTCACAGCCACTGGCAGTCGGTATCCATTCGGATTCGTGGCCGTGTCAATCAATCGTGGTGTTGGCCTGAGCTAAATAGCTCCATTCGTTGCCGTTGGTCATCGGTCAATTGGCAAAGGTCACGAACGGACCTTTGGCAGTTTCCACTTGATCGGTTGACAAGGGCACGAATGGATCTTTGGCGAACTCCACGACCGAATGACAGAGGACACAAATGAAAATAGTGTGACGTGACGTCCACCAACAACGTGCATCCGTCGCAACCACCCTAACCACACAAATGCACACAAACTGACATAATGTCGGCCAGTCGGCTTACCGCATTTTTCCCCCACTCGCATTTGAAAGAGAACGCTTCAGCAGCAGCAGATCTCGTTAGTTAGTTAGTGCTGGTTTTGTTCGCTGGAGTCCGATACCGGTTTGTTGTCGTTAATTGTATTTTGTTCTTGATAATGTTTCTTATATCAATTTGGGTTGTCCCGAATCCTCGTTTCGTTTGTTCTCTTCATTAGTTTGGTTGGTTGAATCTCGCCGGTACCGTATTGTCGGAAATAGAACCCCCCATTAATTGACCCCCCCCCATTAATTGAACCTCACCCAAATAGCTCGAAATCAAAAATAGAACCCCCCCCATTAATTGACCCCCCATTAATAGAACCCCACCCCCAACCTTCACCGTACCAGATTAGTGGTATGGTAAGGCCCCCAAGTCCCCCCTGTCTAGGCCTGGGCACAATACCACTTTTGACACCCAATACCAATACCCAATACCAATACCGGTCCTGTACCAATACCCAATACCCAATACCAATACCAATTTGGTGACCCAATACCAATACCCAATACCAATACCGGGTGAGACCCAATACCAATACCAATACCCAATACCAGATCAATACTACTAAAGTGCCTGGTATTGGGTTTGGTCAGTGGTGTAGCTACCCAGGCGGGGCGGCAACCTACTGTACCACCCAAAATGCGGGGCGGCAACCTATACTTGCGTATTTTTCCGCAAAATATATTTTTGGAAAAAAAACCGTTTTTTTTCCGGAAAAAAAACCGTTTTTTTTCCAAATATTTTTCCAGTACTTAAGGATACCCATGGTCCAAAAACGCCTATTTTGGAGACAATTTTATCGGGAAATGGCCTGAAATAGGCTAAAAATGCACTTGCAGATTAAAAAGTGCTCATTTTGAACTGTTTAGCACCGATTTACATTGGTTTTGACAACATCCTTTCGCAACCTTTGAAAATATCTCGAAAATTTTTGGAAAAAAAACCGTTTTTTTTTCCAAAAGTTGCCACTTGGAAAAATTTCCGGAAAAATAAAAACGTATTTTTCCGGGCCTCGGAAAAAAAACGGTTTTTTTTCGTTTTTTTCGGGAAAAAACGGTGTTTTTCGGAAAAAAAACGGTTTTTTTCCGGCCCGCAAGTATACGGCAACCTACCTAACTGTACTATGCCCCACCCAGGCGGGGCGCCCCCCCCCCCAAAGGGCCAGCCGAGCTAGGGGGGGGGGGGTCGTACCACTTGGGGGGGGGGGGGGTCATCTGGAAACCGAAATTTTTTATGTCTAAATACTGAAGAAAATGTGGCCTAAAACACTAATTTCGCGCGCAGCGCACGATTTTTCGCCTATTTGCAGACAAATATGCTAATTTTATGCAATTTTAAGCCAAAAATGAATGTTTTCGGTGAAAAGTTAGGTGGGGCGGCAACCTGCCTACTGTACCAGGGGAGGGGCGGCAACCTACCTACTGTACCAGGCGAGGGGCGGGCGGCTAACCTACCTACTGTACCTGGGGGGCCCCCGAGGGGAAGGGGGGGCCCCCCCCCCCCCCCCCCCCCCCCCCCCCCCTCTCCCCCCCCAAATTCCCGCTACGCGCGCAAAACACTCACACGATCCACACAAATAAACACAAAAAAATCACCCCAAACCACCCCCCCCCCCCCCCCCCCCCCCCCCCCCCCCCTAGGTACATAACCCCCCCCCACCCAGGCCCTCGGCTCGGGTACAGTAGGTATCCCCCCCTCTCCGAGCGCGGTACAGTAGGTATCCCCCCCTCCAGAGTACCTCCAACACTGCCCCCCAGCTACACCACTGGGTTTGGTATTGGGTTGGTATTGGTATTGAGTATTGGGTATTGGGTTGGTATTGGTATTGGGTATTGGGTATTGGTCTTAGTATTGGTTTGGTATTGGGTTTTTGGTCTGGTATTGGGTTGGTATTGGGTTTGGTATTGGTTTGGTATTGGGTTTTGAGTCAGGTATTGGGTTTGGTATTGGTTTGGTATTGGGTTTTTCTGGATTAGTATTGGGTATTGGTTTTGACCCAATACCTGGGCAAACCCAATACCAATACCCAATACCAATACCAGGCAGTGTAGTTCCTGGTCCGGAGGGGGAACAGACGTACCCTCCACTATTTTCGGAGGGGGAACAGACGTACCTACCTGGGGGGGGAAGGGGGGGGGGAAGTCCCAATTTGGGGGGGGACGGAAAAAAGTCATTTTTTGAGGTCGAAAAATTGGACTATTTTTGCCTTCTTTTGCGAAAAATCCCCTATAAAAAGGGTATTTTGGCGTTTTTTTGGAGGTTTCACCTAAAGTTTACCTATTTTTGGCCTAAAAATGCCTATTTTAGGCCTAAATTTGCCCATTTTAGGAAAAAATTGGGGGAGCAGACGTACCCGGAGGGGGAACAGTGGGGCAGGCGTACCTCGGAGGGGGAACAGACGTACCCGAGGGGGGGGTCCCCCCCCCCCTCCCCCCCCCAGGAACTACACTGATACCAGGCTAGCTTCAATACCAATACCCAATACCCAATACCAGAATTACACCCAATACCAATACCAAACACTGGTATTGGTATTGGTATTGGGTGGTATTGGTATTGGGTATTGGGTATTGTGCCCACCCATACCCCTGTCTATTTCTGTGGGAATGAGCAAATTATTTCACCACCCCATGTCCGGGACTTGGGTGTCCTAATAGACCAACAAAACTTGAAATTTGAATCACATATTGGTAAAATTGTGGCTGACGCCAGTAGAATGGAGAAGACCATCCGCCGAAACTTCCACAGTCGAAATCTCGATTTCCTCAGAAAACTATACTTGGCTTATGTTCGCCCATTGCTGGAATTCTCCATGTCCATTTGGTCCCCTCAAAATGTCACTTTAGCTAAAAACGTTAAAAAAATTCAACGTCGGTTCACCTACTATTTACCTGGCATGCAGACACTGTCTTATCAACAGCGTTTGCATGCCCTAAATTTAGACCCCCTAATTTATCGCCGGACCGTGAACGATCTTGTGCTTGTGTACAAGGTCATTCACGGTCACATACCTGGGGTAACCAAGGAATCCTTCTTTCCATCTCGTGACACCGGCCGCCCAACCCGAGGGCACTCCCACAGTTTGTGTCGAGTCCATGGCGCGGGTGCAGACTTGTCCGGATACTGGGCCTATCGTGTCGTGGACCTCTGGAACAGGCTCCCAGAGGACGTCGTCTCTGCTGCCTCAATTGCGGCCTTTAAAACTAAACTAAACTCACGTGGTCGAGACGTAGTTTCTTGCCACATTTCATCAAAATTTTCAGCTGTCGTTGACTGATCCCCTCAGTCACTGGGTTGCTGCTTTCAGGTCATCATCAATTTTGTTGACATCTGTTATCATCTCGTGTTCGCCATCAATCGCCGATTTATCGCCTGCCGTTGCTGTGTTGTTTGTTGTTATTGAATCTCTCCGGTACGTTTTGTCGTTTGATCATTCATGATCATAATTTTGTGTGCTATTTACTGATATTGTCTCTTTTTAGGTGTTTGCCGGATCTCCTGGAGGTCTTTGCGTGAGCTAACAGATAAAATTTGAATTTGAAAAAGGCTGTGTTGTTGTGTCAAACGTTGTTTAAGCTTGCGTACACAACAGAATACAGCCTTTTAAGCATAATTGCCGCTGTTAAAGTCAGAAACTACCGAAAACAAGCCATTTTTAGGGGCATTATTAACAATGATTTTTTTCGTCGGGGGCCAAATGAAAAATATACCGTAAAAACCTAAATACAGCCCCCCCCGGAATAGAGCCCCCCCCGTAATACAGCCCCCCCAAAAAGGGGTCAGTGAATTAATAGAGGCCCCCCCGGAATAGAGCCCCCCCCTAAGTAACATCCCCTATACTGTAGTGTATTAAGGCTTGATAGTGGTGTACAGGTACATTTATGCACGTTTGTTGTTCGTTCAGAGCACATAATACGCCTCCTATTGACGAATAGACACGAATAAATGCGATTACAAGCGAAAAAACATCCTTTCAAACCTTTTTTAGGGGTTTTTGGGGGTATATCTGGGAACAATTTTTCAGGTTCGGGTCAGTGAATTAATAGAGGCCCCCCCGGAATAGAGCCCCCCCGTAATAGAGCCCCCCCAAAATGGGGTCAGTGAGTTAATAGAGCCCCCCCTTCCAGTGAAAAAATAGACCCCCCGGGTTCTATTTCCGACAATACGGTACGCGGCAGAGGTGGGAATCGAGCCGGGTTACCTCGGCCCGGCCCGGCCCGACTTGGAAAAAAGTCGGCCCGGCCCGGCCCGATTTTTTTGGCCCGACTTTTTCTGATGATCTTTTGAAGCAATTTTTTGGTGCAAAAATTACTGTTTTTTTGGTTTAGAAATACCTGATAATCATGGAAGTCGGTACTAATTTGCAGAATCGCGAGAAATTTTGGCAAATTTAGCCTAAAAAATTACGATTTTTTGTTGAAATTGGATGATGTCGGGCCTTTTCGGGCCGGCCACCCCGGCCCGGCCCGGCCCGACGTTCCAAAAAGTCGGCCCGGCCCGGCCCGACCGTTCGGGCCGGAAACCTCGGCCCGGCCCTCCCACCCCACCTCACCTCTGGTACGCGGTACGTTTTCTTTGTCATTCGTTCGTTTACGTATGTTCACATTTTCATTTACTAATACCGTAAAAACCTAAATAGAAGGGGGGGGGGCTCTATTAACTCACTGACCCCATTTTGGGGGCTCTATTACGGGGGGGCTCTATTCCGGGGGGCCTCTATTAATTCACTGACCCGAACCTGAAAAATTGTTCAAAGAAATACCCCCTCAAAAACCCCTAAAAATGGGATTGAAAGGATGTTTTTTCGCTTGTAATTAGGCCTGGGCACAATACCACTTTTGACACCCAATACCAATACCCAATACCAATAGCGGCCCTGCCTGTACCAATACCCAATAGTCAATACGCAATACCAATACCAAATTGGTGACCCAATACCAATACCCAATACCAATACCGGGTGAGACTCAATACCAATACCAATACCCAATACCAGATCAATACCACTGAAGCGCCTGGTATTGGGTTGGTATTGGTATTGAGTATTGGGTATTGGGTTGGTATTTGTATTGGGTATTGGTCTTAGTATTGGTTTGGTATTGGGTTTTTGGTCTGGTATTGGGTTTGGTATTGGTTTGGTATTGGGTTTTGAGTCAGGTATTGGGTTTGGTATTGGTTTGGTATTGGGTTTTCCTGGATTAGTATTGGGTATTGGTTTTGACCCAATACCTGGGCAAGCCCAATACCAATACCCAATACCAATACCAGGCCAGGTTCAATACCAATACCCAATACCCAATACCAGAATTAGACCCAATACCAATACCAAGCACTGGTATTGGTATTGGTATTGGGTGGTATTGGTATTGGGTATTGGGTATGGGTATTGTGCCCACCCATACTTGTAATCGCATTTATTCGTGTCTATTCGTCAATAGGAGGCGTATTATGTGCTCTGAACAAACAACAAACATGCATAAATGTACTTGTGCACCACTATCAAGCCTTAATACTACACTACAGTATAGGGGATGTTACTTAGGGGGGCTCTATTAATTCACTGACCCCTTTTTGGGGGGCTGTATTACGGGGGGGCTCTATTCCGGGGGGGGGCTGTATTTAGGTTTTTACGGTACTCATGTTCATTTTTTAGGGTTTCTCCGGATCTTGTGTAAAGGTCTTTGCGAAAGCGTGCAGATAAAATCTGAATTTGAATTTGATTCTTTGCAGTTCTTGTGCGTTCAAATGCTGATAGGGCACACAGATGCTGATGGTACGCGACGCTCACTGACACGACTCTAACGGATGTCGACGTTCAAATAAAACTTTAATAATGATAATTAGAATAATACAACGCAACAATTGAGTTCCGTTGATCTCAATTCAACAGGAGAACGGCTTCAACCGTATCACAAATATTACGCCCGTTATGTCGGTGAATAAATGCAGCAAGTTCCAAGCGAATCAGTTCAACAAGACTCGATGTCAGCACTGTTTCCACTGTCGCGGCGATCATTCACTGGAGGCGCTCGAAAATGGACGTGTTAGTCAACTGCTTTTTAATGTTTTGCCACATTGTTCCTGATTTTCTTGCACACAAAGCAGCAGCGTAGTTCCTGGTCCGGCGCGGCGGTTAGTGTACCTACCCCTTTTTTCCGTGCGGCGGTTAGTGTACCTACCCCTATTTTCCGTGCGGCGGTTAGTGTACCTACCCCTTTTTTCCGTGCGGCGGTTAGTGTACCTACCCCTTTTTTCCGTGCGGCGGTAGTGTACCTACCCCTTTTTTCCGTGCGGCGGTTAGTGTACCTACCCCTTTTTTCCGTGCGGCGGTTAGTGTACCTACCCCTTTTTTCCGTGCGGCGGTTAGTGTACCTACCCCTTTTTTCCGTGCGGCGGTTAGTGTACCTACCCCTTTTTTCCGTGCGGCGGTTAGTGTACCTCCCTGGGGGGAAGGGGGGGAAGACCCAAATCCAGGAAAAAGTCACTTTTTGAGGTGGAAAATTTGACCGATTTTTGGCCATTTTTGGAAAAAATTCTCCATAAAAAGAGTATTTTGGCGAATTTTGACAACATCGACCTAAACATCACCCATTTTAGGCCTAAAAATGCCCATTTTAGGCCTAAAAATGCCTATTTTGGGCAAAAATTGAGGCGGTTAGTGTACCTAGCGCGGCGGTTAGTGTACTAGTGTACCTTGGTCGCGGCGGTTAGTGTACCTTAGGGGGGGACCCCCTCGCCCCCCAGGAACTACACTGCAAAGCAGTTTCTGACCATGCTAACTTTAATGTTTTTTTTACGGTCACGGAACCACAGTGCTAACTGGTTTGGGGGTTTTCCGATCTCGAAATGGGGCAGACCACTGGACAGTGCCGTGGCTGGGGAAGGGGGGTCCCCCAATGGTACCCTACCGCCCTGGCCTGGTACCCTACCCGCCCCGCTCTGGTACCTTACCCGCCCCGAGTTTTGCCCTCAGAATGCCCATTTTTCGGTCAAAAATGCCCAAATTTCGACCAAAAACTCTTTAAAAGTGCAAAAAAATCGCGCGCTACGCGCGATATATGCAGTTTATAGCATATAAAAATAGGCACCCAAAAAACTTGTATTGTACCCTATCCTCCCCGAAAAATCTTCCCCCTCCCCCCAAACAGGATCCCCCAAGATTCCAGGTACCCCTACCCGCCCCGGATTTTTCCACCTATGTACACTACCCGCCCCGCCAAAGTAGCCACAGCACTGCCACTGGATGAGGTGTGTTGTATTTTCACGCATCCTCGCATATATTTGTGTTGTTTCATTTTTGTGTCTTCATTTTCAGTGTCTTTTTCACACTGAGTTGTATTGTGTTAATGGTTCAAGCGGAATTTTGATGACTTATTCCCACAACATAAGCCTCCCAGCAACAACCACTCATTCTCAGCTACTAAGACTGACCTGACGTATACTACTTCGTGTTGTTGTGTTGTTTGTTCTTGTGTATTGAATTACATCATCGCCACATACTCAACAACGGCTGAAAAAGCAGGCTTACTTGATATTTGGTGCGGCGCGGTTCTGTAGAGCAGGCTATTTTTTCTATGGAGAACGTTTGGTGCTTGTTAACGGCACTGGTACATACTGTAAGTATATCGCTTGTATCGCTCAGCTACTATACGAAGAAGCACATTTTCGCGAAGTTTTATGGCCGAAGTTTCCATTCACCAAATCACAATTGTTAGCAATTGCCCGTACACAGGCTGGTGTTCTCTATCCTGGTACGGGCTTATGTATCAGTGCAGGGCTGGCGTGTTTGGGTCTTGGTTCGTTTCAGCGAAGACTGAATTTCAGTTTTGTAGCTTGCAGATGTGCGTATCTGAACAAAGTTTTATGCAATAATAAAATTGCTGTTGTAGTTAGTGGATGGAACCAAAACAACACGACCTGCACCGCGTCGCTTTTTGCTTATACAAGGCGTTGTAAAACAGTAGCCCTTTAGTTACACTAACCAATTTAATCCACTTTGCTGTGTTTTTTATTTTCACGCGCCGTTTGGCGTGACAAATCTATGTTGTGTGCGTGAATACAAAAAAACTCAGACAAAAACTGACAGCAAATAATGAAAAATTGGGCGCGCATCTATGTACATGTTATGTCGCACCTGAAATGCTTGGCTGACAGATATGAATCAACAGCAGCACCAACATAGGAGGGGTGCGACATATTTATCTTCGCACAGCAGGTACAACACATCATTTTTCATCTGTCCGCGGACAAAAACACAACAAAACGAACAAAAATAATAACCAACGCAACTCGCGTCGAATTTTTTTATCTCGCGCGCATCTGCCAATCAGGGACAGCACCTTTGCATCTCTCGTGACGGTCGCATTTATCAGATTTTGATATTGTCTTTTTGTGCCGATTTGCACACACCTATCGGTGTGTGTTGTTGCTGCTCTGCGTGTGTTTCTTGGAGTAGGTCCACTCATATTTGTTGAGTATATTTATGTGGAGGGGAGTGGCACTATTTATTACGAACAAATTAAAACTGCAGTACCTGGTACTTGGTGTTGGCACATATGTATGTATGTACGTATTTTTCTCAGATTCACGAAGCAGTGCAACAATGGTGTTAATTGCGTGAAAGCTGTTTGCTCTCTTTCTCTCTGAAAATTGATTTCTTGTGTGGGTCAATGAAACAAGTTCTGCGGTTGTTACTTGTTTGTGGCATTTCTTTCTTCGCAATATGGTTTATATAGTCGCCGCAACACACTATTGTCCTGGAAAAGTATTTTTACTTAAAAAGCCCTTTTTCCCCGGAAATTGTTCCATTTTATTCCAGATACCGTATAGCCTCTAATTTAAGGGCTTGCTTTAATTTAAGGGCTTTTTAGCTCAGAAAAAGTCTGTGCCTGCCTGCAAACACAGGTAACGCGACAAGTTCAATGGGCCACATCCACACAGCAACACACCAGTCCTGTGCTGATAATAAGATAGGGACGACGTAGGCACGTGCACGTGAGTGCCATCATCATGGAAGTGTTTTGTGAAGAGTACTTGTATCGTTCGGTAGCCCTATTTGTGTTCGCTTCGGTGAGAGACAAAACACAACGCGCGCAGCAATGTTGACCTTGCCATATCAACACAGACACGACCGACCGACCACTTTGCTGTTTGCTCTTGCCGACCGTCTACGGCTGTGAACAAACAGGCCCGAACATTGACGTGTTCGTCAGTT
Source organism: Rhynchonema sp. JSB1_4 (assembly GCA_030248065.1). Lineage (NCBI taxonomy): Eukaryota > Metazoa > Nematoda > Chromadorea > Monhysterida > Xyalidae > Rhynchonema > Rhynchonema sp. JSB1_4. The sequence continues at coordinate 220,638 of JASAMV010005069.1, forward strand.
TGCGTTTTCGGCACCATGTTTGAACAGCGTTCGGTACTGGTATAGGCACTCCCACTCCGTATCTGGCGTGTTTGCAACGTCGGTCTGTTATGTCAGAGTGGTGGATGAGAGTTAGCGAGGGGATTTATGTACGATCATCGCACCCGCAAGTGTGCAGTGCACCCTCTGTAATCTTGGTGGGTGACTGACTGGGTGCACGTTTACTGTACGTATGTGTAACTTGTGTGCTAGATGCAAACCCTTTTCAGTCTCTGTTTGGTACAGCCAGATACCCATTGGTGTTTGCCATGCCGTGTTGCCGCAGTTTGCTTGCAAATGCAATGATTATATCACCATGGATAGCCGCACGAAAGATTGTTACGTAGATTGTGGACCGTCTCTATCACCCAGACGTCTATATTTGTATAAACGCACAGGCGAGCATCAAACGGTGTTGTGCGAATTCGAGGGCACGTTATCATGATTTTTCCGAGCTTTGAACCGAACAAAATGGGAACTTTTTGATGCATCAATTGAAACTATGTGCATGTATTCCCGGCTGCACATTGAATGAAGGCAGCAAGGAAATGATGGCTTAATACATGAAATATGACATGGAAACACGCAAATGTCGGCCTGTGTCGTTGATGTGGACAACTGTAACGAAACTGATTTGATTGGCAATTTGCGATGTGGTGTTGCAAGTGGATGTGGCAGCGTATCTGTAGCTGTTGACTTCGGCAGTGAAATGAAGGGGGTGCAATATGGAATGAAATCAACAACTTGGAGTTGGTTGCTGCAGCAACTGCACGGGTTCGGTTATACGTCAAGGACCGCCCTGTTTTTGACATTTATGTGATGTAGGACTCGGAACCAGAAGCGGCCGGGGGGGGGGCGGGACGGAGCCTGACATTTTCCGGCACTGGGGTCACATACATAAATTTTCCCGCATCAAGTTATAAATAAAATACAATCATCACTGGGCAGCTGGTGGGAACAAATATATAACACCAACATGTCAGTCACCACTATCAGATGTCATGTCAGCATTTTGGGGTAGTTACAGAAGGGATTATATGCTAAACACCTGAAACATCATCTACAGATCGCGCGTCGTGTGACGTCATGTGGCTATCTGTTCGTGGCACCGGACAACGTCGATTTCACCCATCATTCACATCAACAACGTCGATGGCAGCGAAGGTTCTTCTATTTGTTCGATGATGGTCAGCTGACATATGCGTTGGATCAACATGTGAGCGGTGGATTTTGAGCTTGATGATAAGATATGAGCAGCTTTGGCTGAGTTACGTGTCTTTCTTTGATTGAATGAAGGTATAGGATGTTGCAAAAGTAGCTGTGTTGGTTACCCTGCCCATTGGCCATCATATTTGTTACCGGCTGGTTGCGATATTTTACGATAGTCTGGTGCTTCAAAATGTTTCATGGTTAAGGGCGCCCTTAGTCATAGTGGAAAATGGAAATGCAAAAAATATTCTATGTCCAAGTTTTCCATTTCCATTTCCAATATGACTAAGGGCATACTGGAAATGGAAATGAAACAAAACATTTTCTGTGTGAAATTTGACCAATCAGCGGCCGAGAATTGAGGGGAACAGAAAATGTTTTTGTCACATGTCAAAACATGGCTGCTGCAGTAAATGTTTTATTTCATTTCCATTTTCCAGTATGCCCTTAGTCATATTGGAAATGGAAAACTTGGACATAGATTATTTTTTGCACTTCCATTTCCATTTTCCTCTGTGACTAAGGGCGCCCTAATAGAAAACGAACGAACAAAAGCATTAGTTGATTGCTTTTGGAGGAAAATGCGCAAAAGTGCCAAATTAGCAAAGTCGACTATGTTTGCGATACTGTGTGTTTCGAAGTTCCGTGGTTTCCCAAACAACATTTAGGCTCGTAGGAATTAGAAATTAGAGATATTGGTAAATCTTAAACTTTTCTCAGTACAAAATGTCACGTGACCAAGCAGATCCGATCACCAAGTTCATGATGGTTTATTTTTCCTGTTTTGTAGACTGGTTCTGATGAGTTATGACTGTGCATTTCTTTTTTGCGTATTGTACGAAACGCAACTTAAGACAACATGACTGAGTACAAACAACATATTGCCACAATTGTTCGTCAATGCGTTGAAATGTCAGGTACAAACACAAAGGTGCTACACTGTTATCCCTTTGCTACAGCCGGACACCATCCCGCAAGACGTGCTCGACATGACCACATGCGTCGATGTTGACAACGTGGATGCGATCACGGGTCATGCGAACAGCATACGACTGCAGTTCGGTGATGCCAAGCAGATACAACGACAATTGTTCGTCAGGTCGGAAATGACTGACGAGATAAGACGGTTCGCGACTTTTGGTTCGCCTTAGTTTTACTGTCATTGAAGCGCAAGGTTTTCTGCAATTTATGGCCAAATTGTGCGCTGCTCGCAGTTTGGTCTCCATGACTTTTTATCCAGATTATCCAAAGTGCTAAGTCCCAATCACACTTTGTGACATGAAATAATGTGAGGAAATGATGTCGACTATTTATAGAAATGGTTTATATTCTGCATTGTTTGTTTCTCAATCCCCACACATTGACTGTGTTCAGCTGGTTGGAGCTGTTGAGCATGTACGCCAAGCAGAACACACACTTGGGTGGCGGGTCATCGTCTCGAATTGGCAAGCGAAGCACATCCACTGTGATCATTCGGGATCGAAATCGATCGCCTGAACCCGACAACGATCAGTTGAATGTTGGTTTCATTGGTGGATGTTGACCGATGTCCTATCAATCAAACTTGGTGATCAAACCTGACTTTATGTTATTATTCAGATTCAAATCGAGGGTGCCCGATGTCCTTACTTTTTGTCCAGTAGTATCCGATCCCGGAATTATCAAAGTAGCAATGGAAAAATCGACCACTTTTTGCTCAAAGTTGCCTGGTTGACCCACGGCACAACCCCCAAAATGACCGTTTTCAACCTTTGCAACCACCTCTCTCGTCGTCAGGTGTCTGCTCCATCGGGCGTGATCGCATCGACCTCGATCAGTGTCGACTCTGAGAATGTGCGACCGAAACAGCCAATCGGTGCGATTACGGAGTCACCGGCTTCGACCTCCTATACCAAGCAAGGATCCCCAGCTCCATCTGTCAGCTCCAGTACGAACAGCGAGCAACGTCGGGCCAGACGACTGTCGGATCCGATGATCAACAATGCTGCTCAACAAAACTTCTCTGTCGCATCTTCGGTGACGTCGGAACACTCGAACACGTCGCAGCACAGCAAGACCGATTCGTGGTTGCGTCACGGTAAGGTTTGAAGTGTTGTAGTGTATATTTTTGTTCCCGAAATGTAGTTTTTCCTCCTAAAATTTATGAGATTTGGTGTGAATCGTATGAATGTGTGTGCCTTGTCCATAATACATGCTCTCTAAATTGTTTGCAATCAGTCAACGATGTTTCAGGCGGCACTCCACGAGCAGTAAAGCAACGCGACCGCTTGGCCAAATCCACCGGGATCGAGTCAACGGTCGAAACAGCAGTTGCCGAATCGGCGACAAGCATGCCGTGGATGGACTCACCTGAGGTTTCCTTGCATTTTGTTGTCGTCTTTGCGACGTTGTTGCGAACTTATATTTCATACGGAGGTCACCACCTCTGTTCTGAAGTGGGCGATAATCCGCTCGTATGTTCGATGTTCCTGATCCGCCCCTGTGGCAAGAATAAGTAGAAACAAACTTGCTCGCCTTCTGCACTAGCCACGGTCGGAGGGATGAATAAGCAAAATACGTACGTATGTAAATAAAGTGTGAATTATACTCCAGCTTGACGTGAACACATCGGCGCACACACTTCGTAAGGGTTGGTTGATGTTGAGAGGGCGGTCGGATAGTGAATGGCAGAAACATTGGGTGGTGCTGGCTGGACTGTCGTTGAGGATGTACACGTTGGTTGAGATTGGTGTTTCGAGGTCGTTTTTTTCACGTCTATGTTCCTCTCACAGGCGCTCCACCCTCTTTTATTTTGACTGAATCCAGCTGGGTAGGTAAGATCTGGTTTTTTCCTGTCACAGTAAACAATACTACGCAGTGAATGAATCACCAGAAGATAGACAGGAATGGCAGCAATGGCAGTCTGGGGCTAATTTGTTGGTTGCGATATAAAGGCACTACAATGAGCGTGGACTGTAAGTTAACAAGTGATTAACTATCCTCTAATCTGGCCCCTTTGCAGTGACAACTACGCCGAAGAAGGTGACCAGAAATACATGGTCGACATTGACCTGGCGCATTGCGAGTGTGTCTATCCATGCAGTGTGTCACGCAACTATGGCATTGAAATACGGGTGTGTTGTTTATGCGGTGTTTTCACTTGTTTTAGTTATTCGTAAAAGTGTCTCTGATATTCTCCATTTCGGTCCTCAAGCACACAAATTTATTTTCAGTGCGGTTCGTCGCGCTACATTCTGTCGGCGATGACACCGGGCATTCGTGACAGTTGGATACAGGCGATTCAACAGGTTGGCACTCGGCGGATGTGAAAAATTCTCCATAAAATGGACCAAATCGCATTGTATTCTTAAACTCGAAATTATAACTGCATAATTTGCAGAACATCAACAATCCATCACCCACTGGCACATTAGTCGACGATTTGCCCGGTTGTGTCGAGCCCCCGTTGGGTCTAATGACCAGCGTTGATCGGTCGGCAACACCGAGCTCTTTGACAAGTGCCGGAGGGGGCAGCAATGCGGTTAGTCGTCGAGCTTGTGTGTTCTTTAATTTTCCACGTTTATGTCAAACTTAGTGATCGACCATTTGATTTGCCACTGGTCACAATAACTTTGTTCAACCGGCGTAGAAATGGTTCATCAATTATGTGGAAGCAGCTTGGACGGTAGCACCACTTCGCGCGGTCAGTAAACCTCGACAAATAATCAATACAAAGAGTCGCGTGCCCCAGTTGCTAAGGATAATGCAACCATGTTTTTGTGAGCTGTTTTGTTCGCGTGCTATTTGATGTTAGAGTTTTGTTTTTAATGATATGACATGTTGTTTCACTTGCGTTGAAAAGTACAGTAAGTAATGACAGTTTTCAAGGTCGTTTCCAAATTAGGCAGTCAATCATTGCAGTACTGCAATATTTTGTTATAAAAAATGACCCAATTAGTAATGCCGTTGAAAACGGTTGCGAGATTATGGGCTTGGTCGCTGCCAATAATATCATCCAATTGAAATTGTCATCGTTGTGTGATAATAGTCCCAATCTCAAAAGGCAATAAACACCTGGATAGATAATTATTACTCTTCCCGTTTTATAAATAAGGCAGATAATTGTGGTCAGTTAACATTGTCAGATGTTTGCTAGTTCTCGTTTTGTTCACCTTATTGAACACTATCAATCATCGCATGTTTCACAATTCCTTGTCTATTTTAAACTTTAGTTATTATGATTGAGAGTCCACGGGTTGGAGATGCCGTTGAGCAGCTGTGGCACGCTGACGTGCGTGTGGCATTTGACCTCATGTAGTTGTTGCCTGTCGCACTGGTTTTACGATCGATTTTACATTCTTGTGTTTCGGTTGTGATCGCGTATGTTCCTCGCAGCCAAATTTTGTAATCTGCGTTAATTGCCTAATCAAACTTGCCGCCTTGTGTCCCCGTTGTGATGCGCTATTGCTGGGTCAAATCGAAACGGAAATATTTGTTTGGTACCCACGTGTCGCGTTGTCTCCTTGCCGTCTCCAAGTTCCTGAATCGACGGACTGAGTATCAAACTATGATTGTGTCAACTTCGTAATTTAATCGTCGAAGTGAAAATAAAACCGCATGGCAGCACACATTTGATTGCAGATGTCCGGTTCATCGCGTAAACGTCGCATCGCCTACGTCGCGCCCGATTCGCACAATCACCACGCTGATGATGATGACGTCAGCAGTGATGCGGAGGAGGAGGAGGAGGAGGATGTGTCGAGTGTGATGAGTGAACAGTGAGTGTTGGTGGGGGATTTTCTCTTCCATTGTTTTTTTTTGAATGCGGTTTGGTTTGTCTTGATGTTGTGAGCTTTTTTTGGCTATTCGGCGATGCTTCATGCACCTCTGATCCACCCGATCGTTTCGTGTCATCACTAGGAATAAGCCGGTTTATGTCGGAGACGCAACAAATGAAGTGGTTTTCGTGACAGATCAATCGAGTACGCGACGTCAACGGTGTCGAACCCTCCCCCGACGACCGACCAGCCCCCGGCCCCACCGTCCCACATCCCCCGTGCCACAGCACGTCGTCGTCGCAGCAGTGTCAGTCCACAAACAGTGCGTCGGTCGCCTGTTAGCAGAGTGAAACATCGCAATTCACAGCGACACAACAACAACAGTAATGGTACGAGAGGGCAGGAGGAGGATAATGTGACATCTGCAGAGTTAATGGCCAGGGACATCACTAACGTTGCGCAATTGTGAGTCTGCAGCTGTCTTATATTGAACCTGGCATTGGCTTTCATTTTTGTGCTCAAAATAGTTGTTTTGCAAGAGTGACCAGATCTGCTGTCACTTCTTTTTGGGTCATTTGGTGTATTTGCACACTGACGATGGCCTGGTGCACCGGTGTGTGACAACAAGGCGAAACTTGTGGCTGATTCACTGCTATTTATTGATTGTATATACGTACCAGCATTCAGTTTATCATCAATCCTTTTTCGGTTGCCCTGGAATATTATCGAATGTACACCAAAAGAGGTTCGTTTCGTGTTTTCACGAGCGTATTATCGTCAAAAGCGTCCTGATGGCCGTGAAGTTTCAACTTCTATCAACAATAAAACTAATATTTCACATCTACAGGCCAGCTTCATCACCCACGATGAACGATCCCGGATTTATCTACAGCGTAAGTGTTGTCTTCAGGACTTTGATGATTGTTTGTTTGTGCTTTCGGGCTCACTTCGCAATGCAGCAGATAGTTTTTATTCTCAAGAAATTGAAAAACGGTTGTAAGCAGAGTGTCTTTGGACCGTAAAGTGCACTGTTTGCAATGAAACGAGCATTTTCTGTGAGCTAAACGGTAGACAGAGCGTGCTTTTGGAAAAACATCAGCCTGAGACACGTTTTGTTGAGCTGAAGCACTTCACTGGCTCACAGACCAGTTTTTATGCGTTTGTTGTATTGATTTGACATTTACGTGCGTGATGGAGGTGATAGAGAGGTGCTCGTCTGCCATTAAGCTGTTTTGTCGAATGTTTGTCCCATCGAAAATTAACAACAAGAACAATTGTCATGGATTCAAATATTTTCACGAACAATACTGTTGACCCAATGACCAAGCTGCTGGGCACTATACAGCAATTACAGTCGGCCGCCAATTCTTACATTGAATTGCGAGCTGATTCGCCAAACTTGAGCGTAAGTGTTTGATTTTCTCTTTCGTTCAATTCAGAGTTACGAGACCGCAAGTTCATCTGTGATCGTAACGCGGCCCGACAGCAATAACACTCATACGCAGAACTCAACGCGGCTTAGTCTTTTGGAACAACAGGTCAGAGCCGGCGATGTTTTTCGCTTTGCCTGTTTGTATGTGCGTGTGCATTGTGTAAGTGGCTGACTGGGCTTTTGTGTGGTTGCTTTTTCGTAAATCTTAAAAAAACATGGCTGATATTTTGTCTGCCAACGGAATTACTCATTCGGAAGCTCCTGTGAGCGTGGTGTCTTAGTAACGGCGTGTTTTTTATTCAGCATTATATTTATTGAATGCGTCTGGTCTGACCTTAGTTACTTATTCAACAACGCATCTTAAATATAGGTGACTATAATAAGTTTGGATTTGATTCATTCTATAAAATCTAAAAACAGCGGTTCGTTCCATTTCTATTCTGAACCCGTGCGTCGACAAGAAATGTCTGAAATATCAACCGAAGTTGTTCAGTTATTCGAAGCCTGCAAATGCGAGTGTATTGTGCATCAGTGGGCTGTACTTTGGTGTAAATGTGTGAACTCGCAGGTTGAGTCTGCACGAAACGCCGTGTCCTTTTATGTTTTTGTGTCCAGGTACAGGTGGTGCTGGTGAAAAAAAGCAGTTTTTGCAAAAAGCCAACAGGAACCAATTTTTTACGCAGGAATTAGCAACCTTGATTGCAGGTCGATAAACTGCGCCACGAACTACACGAAACCAAAGAGCGACTACTGGAGACAGAACATGAGAACCATCGACTACGATCGTCATTGCATTACGCTGCGCCCGCCGTTGGTTGTTCTTATCTTTTTATTAAAACGAAAATGTGCACTTTTTGTAATTGCACATGAGCCAATCCTGGCGTATTCCGTTATTGCTAGACTATTAAACAGTAGATCAAATAGTAGCAACAGATTGTGGGTCAAACTGGTGGTGTCGGTCACTCACAGTCGAGAGGCTTGTCTGCATGTATTCTGCATCAATTTGCAGCCACATTGTCCGCACCAGGAACCTCCATCGGCGCCAGCTGCCCGTCATTATGTGCCGTCATCCTCCTCTGACCACGAACGACCACCCTCACCACCGAGGTACACGGCTATTTTATTGTTCGGTAACTAGAGTTTCGTTCAAGGATTCGATGACCTTGGCTGGTTTGGGCCTGCGTTAAAGCAAGAGCTATATTGTTGAAGTGATAAGATGCGTGAGTGATGGCGCGCTCATTGCCCTTTCGGTCCGAGTCGGCCTATCGTCAGACACGAAGGTGCCGTTTGTACTTTGTACACCCATAAATTGTCTATGATTTTATTTCGACAATAATTATTGGCACAACTTACAGACAACCAAGCACCAAGCCCGACCGTCCGACGTGGTTGTCGGAGCACAGCACAGCGCTGCAACAACATTTCCGACGCCAGTTGTCCACCATCGACTCGCAAGTGACTAGCGACGCTGATAAAATGTTATTGGTGGAACTGAGGTCCGTTTTTCTTAAATTCTTATTGGAATCGATCTCGAAATCAAGCTATTATTGCATTTGACTTTGACAGCAGCTATATTCGGACTATATTTTCGTTTGCAAGCTCTGAGGTCTGTCTAACCCAAACAAGCTCGACCAGGCGTTGTGGTCGCCGTCCTCCCTTAGTAAGGCCGCTTTCACAATCATCCGGTTTCCGGAATCCGGTTTCCGGTTTCCGGAATTCAAATCTCAAAAAAATGAAATCCGGTTTCCGGTTTCCGGAATCCGGTTTTTATTTTCCGGTTTCCGTTTTCCCACCGGAAGTGCTTTCACATCATCCGTTCCGGTTTCCGGATTTGATGACTTGACGTGGTTTGACAGTTCTATATCACACACGAACCGCATTCCTTGTCCAGCTGGTGCCAACATACGCACTCTGTGCATGTTACAAAAGGAGACTTTGCTGTTTTTGGAGCTCTGCATTTTGACCGCAGGACCAATTTTGGGCAACAGATTGCTCGACATATTCTTGAGACATCGATGGGACAAACATCTTATGTATACATACATATGTATACTGTGTAGCTGCATCTATTTTGACCATTCAAAGTTTTCTATCTGTATTTGACGTTATGTGCTTTATGAGCGTTTATATTGTGTGGTCAGCGCTGTTGAGCATGGCAACATTATGCCGAAGTTGTCTTCATGCGGAGGTGTGTTACTGTCAGTATACTGTAGCAAGCAAGATGCTACTCTATACTCCAACTTGAAGGATGTTGTTCTGACTCGGGAAACTTGGCCGTTGCACTGTTCAACTTATATTTATTCCAGACAATTCACACCACAGCAAAACAAAAAAAGCCCTATCAACAAAAGCAACAGATAAAATTAGCTACTGTACACATGCATGCAAGATTTGAGACACTTTCATTGCCCAACCAACCAAACAGAAAAGCTCTTGAAAACTTAGTTTGCAGAATTAGCGTTGGCGTTAATTCACGGAAAAGCCTCTGAAAATACCGTGATGTAACTTAAAAGAAACTAGGGACACTTAAATATCGAAAAGCCCCTGAAAACATCTGTTAGCCAGTTCAGATGATGATGACCGCAAAATAAGTTTTGCAGATAAATGATGCCAAACACTATGCAGTTATACCTACTTCAAGCTTCGAGAACAGCGCGCATCACTCATAGATTTGGGGATATGATTGTGATAATAGTCACATACAGTACATAGTTCAGATGACTGCTCGTTCATGAAGCCAAGTTCTCACAAAGTAAAAGTGAGAAACAGTAAAATGTTGGCGTTACTGGATTCCTGAAAAAATTTGAGTCGGATAAAGGTGGTATCTTCAAGCGAATGTGCAAGACCAGAAGGAATACTGTGTGCACCGGTGCACGTTCCTTGGTCGTGTCCATATTTTTGCTGGTATATGGTGTATGAGCACTAAAGCATTGCCTCGTGGTCACGAAACCCACTAAATAGTATACATGTACTGTATGTATATAGTCCAGCAACAGCTAACGCAGAATTTATGGCAGCCACACTGCCTGATTGGTAAAGCGGAAAATCCAGGGATAAGCTTGCTCGGTTTTAGACCGGAAGTTCGCAGGCATTTTTTTCTTTTCTTTTCTTTCTTGTTTTTCACCTTCAGACTCGGCTTATTCAACGCTTCGGTGCCTTCAAAAAGTTTTTTTTAAATTTTTGGCTGGCAGTCACTTAAAATGATTGCCTCTTCTGTGTCGTTATGCAGAAAAATCCATGCTTTGGCCACTTCTTTTTCTCTTTCTTTCTTTCGCGGTTTTTTGCTTGCTACCGTAACCCAAATCGAACCATTCCAATTTTCATGTCTGAAGCGAGCGCGCACGTTTTCCGCTTTACGGATCAGGCAATTTGACTGCCATAAATTCTGCGTTAGTTATTGTCGGACTATACATTGTTTAATAGACGAGGACTAGATGAGTTAATTTATATAGCAATAGCACGCTTTTATCACATAAGCAAGCAACGAATTACAAGCGATCGCGCAACCGCCAGCAATGGGCATGATAACAACACAGAAATCAAACTGATGTTGTGCAATGTATGAGCAATGACAGTTTGCGCTTGGTAATGTGGTTTGCTCAGAAACAATCGCCAGCTACGGCACGCTTCAAAATGAGTAACAATTTTTCAGATCTTCACCAAAAAAGAGAGTGTAATCTGCTTTCTGTCAATGTCGATCGACATCCTACGGCTGTTAATACGAAATCCAGTTTGTCAGAAACAGAAAGCAGGTGATGTGCAGTAAAATGCTCAATGGCCCTGGTTTCAGACAAAATTTGTGTCCGGGAAGACAACTTTTAGGTCACCTTATAGGAACAAACGAGTGTGCCAGATCCAGAAGTAAAGATTCTTTGGTTGTGTTACGTGGTATAGCGGTATGGTATGGTACCACCAACTCAGCGCAGGAACAACTACACATCAGCACATGAACATGCGCGATGTGTTCCTGATCTTCAAAGTTCTTTCGGGTCTGAAAGCGTGGCTGTTGGCCTTTCTCAGCTACATTTATTCAATATATTTACGCCACGTTGCAAACCTTCTGAAAATACCGCTAGAATGCATCAATACATCAGTTATATTCGTTAATATTATAAGCATATAATTTACTTGTGTGTAGACACGAACAACAAGTCATCACACAAGCAAACGTGTCCATCTCATGACGTCCACAACCCATTATGCACCCAAAACCGGATAAAAAATTAGAACCGGTTCTAAATGGGCTTTTCCGGTTTCCGGTCGCCGGAAAACGGATTTGATTTAGGGCGAAAACCGGAAACCGGATGATTGTGAAAGCAACTTCCGGAAACCGGAAACCGGAAAAAAACATTTAGGGAAACCGGATCTGATGCCAATTCCGGAAACCGGAAACCGGATTCCGGAAACCGGATGATTGTGAAAGCGGCCTAACCACCAGCATTTCCTGAATTGTTATTGAAAAATCCCATACGTACCATACATATGCGTCACTGTATATGCCACGCACCAAACTGCGGTCAATCTTGTATGTAGTTTTGCGCGGTCTTGGCCCTGATTTTGCTGTCAGAATCGAGACTGCCTTTGCCCATGGTGAAGTGTGACACAAAGGCCACAAAATGGAAGGGATGCGGTGTAGTACCCATGGTTGCGCAAATGCCACAAATACGATGTTTCATTCAATGACATCAGATCACAATGCGACCGTCTATCATCACCTTCGTCCACTACCCATGCGCTCGACATTGGTTTGTGTGCCGATTTGATGCGCCAGATCGACTCGATGTACGAACGAATAGGGGTAAGCTGTGGCACACAACAACCACCTGCTGTTGCTAACACCGAATGTTGTGACTCACAGCTGGTCGCACAACTGAGGCATGATGTGGCACGCTTGAAGGTCTGTAATGCTTGCACGTTGCACCAACTTGTTTGCAAATAGTTTTAACAGCATAATCGACCATAATGCACCCATCCTCAGTAACAACCGACATGTTAGGTCAAAATGGCATTCCAATCTAACCAACCTCAACATTCGAAGGTCCAAGAGCAGAAATGGCGTCACAAGGCCGATCTGGCGGCGAATGTTGAGTGGAGGAACGAAGTGGCAGAACTTGAACACGAACTGGTGGAAGCTCAGGTGCTGCATTGTACAGTGTGTATTGCGTGCACGAAACATCAGACATCGTGACAAACTTTGTGTTCGGCGGTTTTGAACCTGTATTTTTCTCGTGATAACAATATGTTGTTGACCATGGGCAGAGGACAGTTGTGAAAATGACTCAAACGTATACTTGCGGTATTTCACAAACATTTTTTTGACGGAAACATTTTGAAATTTTTTCCAAGGCAGTTTTCCGACTTCGGAACAAGCGGTGTTGCAGCTGGGGAATGGGGTTCCCCTCGCAACCACCCCTTGGGGGAGGGGTGGGTACTTTGCAACCGTCCCGGAGAGTACCTGCAACCATCAATTCATAGTTTTCATGAGAAAAAAGGGGTGTTTTCTATCTAAAGATCCCAAAAGTCGCACGCTCCGAGCGCAAACCGCCATAATCGCTATTTTAGGCAAATTTTCTGCTGAAATGCAAAAAAAACACTCAGCAATGTTTGTCCAATTTTCAGTACGCAAAAAACATCCTTTTTAGGACCTCAGCGGTTCTTTGCAAGCTTTTTTTGAAGTTGAGTGAAGAGTACCTCACGACCACCTGGATCCATTCCCCTGGGAGCACCTTGCAACCATTTTCCTACATACACTGGGAACAAGATCCTGATAGAATAAGTCACCAAGTGTGCGAATGGGCGACAAATGATGAAAAGAATAACGCGAAGCATAGCTGCAAGTTAATTACTTTATAAAAAGCCTCATTTTTTGCTTTACTTTTTGATAAACGGAAACAAGATCCCACTGTAGGGTGCACCTGGAAAAATATATTGGAAAAGAAAAAAATAACGCGGAAAAATTTCGGAACAATTTCCGACGTTTTTACAGAACTTCCTGGGTTTTGCTTCGAGTGACTAGTGGGAACTTTTCCTTCGGTGTCTGACTGCATTGCCTGACTAATCAAGCACTGCTTTAACTATTATGATAGATTATCAAAATATACAGTAGCATTTTCGCACTGCAATGTGTACTAACTTTCTGAAAGTCCTGAAATTATTGAGGAATTCGATAACAAAGCAGCGATCACCATTTGACTTTTCAGGCGAATCACCAGGACGAGTTATCGCATATGCGAGCGACGTTCGAACATAAAATCGATAAACTCAAACAGCGATTAGACGATGAAGAGACGTTGAGACGAAGTTTGCAGTCGGATATGCAGCAGTTGAAGGTCGGACTTGGCAATGGCTCATTACTTTTTGGGTGTTCAACTTTTTTGAGTGCCGCCCACAACCAGCAAGTGGTAGCGTGGTCTGCACAATGGGTTTGCACCGCTTTTCGTTTATGCCGCAGCTAGGTTTGAGTACAGTCAGCCATTATGTTTTTGTTTCGTCAGTCAAAGATTCTCCATTGTGTCTGTACGTGGATTGGTGTGGAGCCTAAGAATTGAGCATTGGACACGTTCGAGTATATGCAGGTGCGTGGTGACCACAGTCTGGAGACACTGAAACGTTCGCACGATGAAATGTTGCGCAGCACTCGGGATCGATATGAACGGGACCTGGCACAGTTGACGGTCAGACATGAACAAGAGTTGCAGGATGAAAAGGAGGCAACCAGACAGGGTATGTCGTCGTGGTGTTTGTCATTATTGAGGGAACAAAGCGATTAAAAAACGAACACTTGGTTAAGTATCCGTTTTTTATGAAGCTCAGTTGGCGCAGTGCATCCGATGTTCTTCAGTCTGAAATTTTATCTTTAGTTAGTCCAACCCCGTTTAAGAACTAATAAAACCTTCGGAGACCTATTTAAATCAAGTCATCGTGTACAACACTGGATTTCCACCTATATCCCTGCAGAGGTGTCAAATGCGGTTATGTTTTACTCGAGCAATAAGACCTGCTCGAGGTCCTTTTGGAGGTCAATAGGCCAGAGGTGTTCGCACCGACAAGGCCTGGCACCTCGCCCGTCTGTGAAAACAGGCCGAAACGGGCAAACTGACTGCCGTTACATTATTGAAGTGATAATGTCGGTCGCATTCTCAGCGCTTGACGCCCTTCAACGTGCGCATCGTGCTGAAATCGAACGTTTGAGCGGTGCAGCAGCTGCTGGCAGCCATTCAGCCACGAATGGTGCCAAGGCTGCACAGCAAACAGCTGGTGCTGGTGGCAGACAACGATCACCACCTGATGCCAGACAGAGGTGAGGCGTCGTTTGTGGGTGTGTTCGTACGTGACACGGTAACGGTCACCTACGGGGAGGGGTTATACTGTCATAAAGAACCGTTCTTTATTTTTCGTGGAAAAAAACTTTTTTTTTCCAAATACTTTTCCAGTACTTAAGAACGTAATTTCGAAAAATATAACAATTTCAGTGCAAAATTTGTTCGAAGTGACGAGAGTGCTCTTGAAGAGTGTTGATGTCTGTCGAAAACACTTGGTTTACACGCTTTTTGGCCCATTTTGGGCCGGTTAATTTTTATGCTCGAGCCAATTTTTCACTGAAATCGAAAAACTCATCAGTTTTGCATTACAATTTTTTAGAAAAATTGGAATAAAGTACCGATATTTTTCCGATCAAAAAAAGAAAAGGTACCCACGGAAAAATAAATGGAAAAGTATTCGGGTCTCGGAAAAAAACGGTTTTTTTCGGTTTTTTTTCCGAAAAAAAACCGGTTTTTTTCCGCCTGCCAGTATAGGAGGGGTACTGTGTTCGCTTTACCAGAACAATAGCCAGTTGTGTTTCTAGTCGCCAATGAAACTAGTCTCGTGAATAGTTTGTAGTAATGGTCAACAAACAGTAATAACAACGGTGACAATATTGTGAGCATTTGCAGTTCAATGCTGGAGCGAATGAACTGCGAACTGGGCGACCTGTCCGCTGCGTATTCGAGCAAATGTCTGGAGAACGCACGGCTGCAACAAGTCATACAGGACATGCGCAACAGAATGGCACACTCGGAGTACGTGCACTTTGGGTTGCTTACATGTTATGAACACAAACATTTACTGAACCATTGGTTTGATTGGACCTGTCTCCCATGCTTCGAGTATTTCGACATCGATGACGTTTCGACCAGTTGTTCATAGATAGGTAGTTTTTGTGTTAATCGGAATCGGAACCAAAAAGGAGTCGACTGATTCACGTCCCGTCACGGAAACGAATAGTATACTTGTATTGTAAATGTGGATCTGCGCATAACATTGATGAAATGGCGGGTTTTGGTGGTCCTATTTGGCACCTGAAAGAAATTTCAGTTCCGAGGAACGCACGCCCCCGAGCGCTGCGCCAACAACGGTGCACAAGCCGGTGCTGGCCAGTGATAAACGTAAGTTTGCATTGGCGTATTTTCTGACATTCATCAGTTCTCATCTTATCGCATCTGAATTCTAGCGCTCAGTGTGAATCGCAGGTAAGAGATATTGCTGACTGACTGCTGTTTTTATGTTATTGCTGTGTGCAGTGTTGCCCCAATTTTTGTTGGTCTCTGGCTGTTTTGTGAAACTCTGTACACTGTGTCTGGTGCCTACCCGCTGGATTAGGCTTTGTACGCTGGCTGTAGTAAATAGAATCGCTTAGATTTGACATGTCAGCAGATCCTTATATCCCTATCGTTACGCCCTCGTTTGTGAGCCTGGTCCCCACAAAGATGGTCCGTTTTATTATACCTGGCCACCTATGCGAGTCAATCTGCCCTTAAACAATAGCCAAACAACTATTGGACAGACGACCCCTGTGGACCAATAACTTTTTGTCCAACACACATACTCTCCTGCATCCTCTCCAAAGCTGTTCACCACGTTTAGCGGGTACCGTAGGCGTGACAAGTGCTGGTGAATGTTTCTATGAGTTCTGGTTTTTCTGAACAGCTAAATGATTCTACTGCTTGTTTAATTGAAACGCTACGTAACAATATTGCTGCCGGCCGCTGCGTGCTGCAGACTTATTTGTGCGGTGCAGTTCACCCTCCTTATAATGGAATGATCTTTGTTCTGAACCTGACATTTTCGGTCAGTTTATCCGGTTGGTTAATTGTAGATTGAAAGCCGCCGAACTATCAGTTGCCATAAAACGATACAGAGTCACTGTAAAAGGGGTGAACTGTACTTGTGAAAGATTCCAATTTGTAGTTGTGGAGCATGACGTGCGTGTGTGTGCAGTGCAGTGCACTTCAGGTCATTATCTCGTCGCAAAATTTTAAAGGTTGCCACGTTTTCGTTCAGACCCGCCAACGCGAGCGGCACCGAGCGACAACAGCGAAAGTGCCAGTCTCGCACCGGAATCCCGACCACAACAGACACCGTCACCGTTGGGCGCACTGGTGCCCGGCCGAAACTCGGACAACAAACAACAACGCAATCGACGTAGAGGTATGGCGGGTATGATGGTTCACTGGCGTTTATTGTGGTGAATTGGTACATGGTTGAATGATCTTTTTTGTCAACAATTGCTCCTAAATTTTTTTGGCATTGAATGTGTGTGATTTTTCTGAAAAACGTTGCGTGATCTCTGTAACGCGCTGAAAGTGCGCCAGCTTTGCTTTGGTCAAGTGATCACCGTGTGGACTACGTGCAAGTGGTGTATGAGCTGCCAGTTGATGTACACAAAACTGTGAACAGCAAGAGCCACGCACTAACTGAGATTTCCACTTCCAGACCCTCGTTTCCACAGCGTGCCCGGCCTGCGTACCACATTAGTGGCGCACCCGCACGACCATATTGATATAAATGCGGTACTCGAAGTGCCTGTATCACAAAGGCGGCTCTTCTTTGAGGCGCTATCTATGCAGACTACACATTTGTGATGCATATTTGCAAAAAGGTTGATTTATTGCCATTCTATCTATTTAGAGAGCTTCTGATGTATTGTATTCCTATTGTTGCAGAAAAAGATTTATATTGTTATTATGTTTTATTACTATTATTCAGCTTTTATGGAAAGAACATTTTCACATTATTTTTGCTTGCAAAGCAAAGCTGCGCTCAAATTATATTTTCTGGAGAGAAAAATGGTATTTGAAGTTTGTTTCTGCATTGTGAACCGCTAACTCTATTTCTGTATTGGTTATTCTTATTCACTGCCGAAGTGCCTACTTTCATATCTTGATCCTTTTTAATATGTGTACTTCTACCGTATTGTTGAATTCTCTTGTGCTATTTCTGTTTGTCACTAAAATGTTGATTCGGAATATAATTATATCATTGTTTCTGTTTACTTATGTATAGATTGTGTCAAAATATTGTTATAAAAACGCTATTGTGCAATAATTGCGTTCTTGGACATGATTCAAAATGTTACGAATTCGCTTGCTCTATCTGTTACATTGTGAAAACTGTACCAATAATTCTAAACAATCAGCATGCCTTTGCTTCCATGTGTCATGAAAATTTTCTCTTTCTGTGTTCTCTATTTTTTCCACCTTTTGATGCCATGTTGAGTTCATTTCCGAAATACATTGCGTTGCGGTAATGTACCGAGCATTATTTATTAAAAATATGCCACTAAATGGTGAAATAAATTTGCAATACTGTAATGGACCACAGTTGCAACTCGAAAAAACAAAAAGGTGCATTTTGGTGTTCTTCTTACCTGTTGTAAACAAAATCATCTAATCACGAAAAGTTAAAACTGCCTGGTCGGGTCTTGTGCCTGGGCCATCGACTAAGTTTTTGGGTCACCCGAAAACTCGACATTATATTTTCACAGAGAGAAAACATGTGTATGGTCTCCAGGACCGTTTTGCCGGCAAAAACCGGTTTGTCGCAAGGGCAAGATGTGTATATGCACCTCTGTTTCACTGATATGTCACTTAGCTGTTATGGCGTGGTATAATACAGCAAACATACTAGTGCCACAGGTGTTAATGTAATGTCTCTTCTGTGGAAGTAACAGCGTGGTTACATTGTATGATGCGCGCGGTACTAATATTCTTGAATTTCCCATACGAACACAGTGCTCGCTGACAAAACTTATCTCTCTGAAGCGTTGCTGGGCAAACACAAATCTAAAGCTGTGTAGGTATCTTCCTGCATAGATATATTCCATTTCGTAGATTTGGTTTTATCTTTGATGACAAAAGGTTTCGCAAAGCTTTTCTTCGCTTTATGTCGGTTGGCCTTTTTCCAAAAAAAGAGTACCTAACTGTGTGATTTCAGTCAAAAGAAATTACACAATTCACGCCTAAAAGTTATCTTTCGTGCAAAAACATGATATTCTACTTGATTGTTTTCGCGATCGCATATTATCTGTGGTGGTTCATCGACAAACGGCGTAAACTTCCGCCAGGTTGGTTACGGTGATGATAACATACTGTCAACCGTTTATTGTTGGAAACCCTGCAATGACCGAGGGGTTGTTCTTCGAGACCGAGAGTCACATGGCATGGTTGGTTTGCTTGTCCACACATCTCCAATGGTTCTGGTCACCCATCACCTGACTGAAAAAGCGTGGACTGTACCATTCAACCCATTTTGAGTGGAAGTCTTTCCATTTCAGGCCCTATGCCGTTACCCATTATCGGCAATGTGCACCAACTTGGCTTGGAGATGGAACCAATGGAGCAGCAGATCAACAAATGGGGCAAACAGTACCGGGGCATTTACACCATTTGGATGCCACAACCAAGGGTGAGTCACCATCTTTATGGTGGTATGATTGGGGCTCGTCGCTTTTGAATATTTACCGCATTGAGTCGCCAGTGCTTGGAGCACGACCATATCACCACAACGAGGGTAAACTGCAATTAGCTATTATTAATATGCGTTGCCTTCTAAGTTTCACTCTCAAGGTTTAAAGGGTGTGTCTATCTCTTAACCCCATGTTTTATTGGGTGCAATCGAAAGATGACCCCGACAGGCCGCCGTGTGCAAAAAAACGCGTCTTCTAGCTTTCTAAATCGCGAAATGTTGAGGGTTACTTTTCGAATTAAATCAATTTCCGGACACAAAACTCCAGGCGCTTTTGAGTGCGCGCTACTCACGTTTGGCGTTTTTCTGCTGAAACATTGCATGTTTAAGCGCGGCTCAGCCGCCTACACAATGCACGTAAACGCTCAACACACAACGCTCTGGCTGCTGGCTTGACTGTGGACACAATGAATGTTTCATTTAAAGTGCAAGGGACATAATTCATATTTGGAAAATGGGACCATTTTTTGTTGCTGGAACTGAAAGCCGCAATCAAGCTGACCATCCTTCAAAAAGAAGTACCGTCGAAAAGTGTCAAATGAACTGTCAAAAAGTGTGCCAAAGGTGCACCTCTGGGAGTATAAGCACCAACTGATCTAGCCGCCCCCCGGACTTGATTTTCAGGCATCGTACGGAAGCAGCACGTCACCGAACGAACGAAGTTGGAAAATCGATGTTGCACGATATGATCGTCACACCGACGGAGTAAGTTGAAAAATCATAAGTCCTTCAAAAAGACTCATTTCGCGATTCTGAAACCGGTTCTGGAACCGGTCAAATTTGCCGTATTGGTTTATGTTTCATTGAAGTGCACCAGCATCGGTGTCCATTTGCAGGTCGATACCTTTGGTGGACCACCTTCTGTTGCGTCCCCAATGTACGTGGTCATATATATGTGATCACCGAAACATTTTCAGTTCGATGTGTCAACGGATCGGAAGTCAAATGAAAATGTTTCGGTGATTACATATATATGACCATGTACATTGGGGACGCAACAGAAGGTGGTCCACCAAAGGTATCGACCTGCAAATGGACACCGATGCTGGTGCACTTCAATGAAACATAAACCAATACGGCAAATTTGACCGGTTCCAGAACCGGTTTCAGAATCGCGAAATGAGCCTTTTTGAAGGACTTATGATTTTTCAACTTACTCCGTCGGTGTGACGATCATATCGTGCAACATCGATTTTCCAACTTCGTTCGTTCGGTGATGTGCTGCTTCCGTACGATGCCTGAAAATCAAGTCCGGGGGGCGGCTAGATCAGTTGGTGCTTATGCTACCAGAGGTGCACCTTTGGCACACTTTTTGACAGTTCATTTGACACTTTTCGACGGTACTTCTTTTTGAAGGATGGTCACCTTGATTGCGGCTTTCAGTTCCAGCTACAAAAAATGGTCCCATTTTCCAAATATGAATTATGTCCCTTGCACTTTAACCCACAGAAGCTGGTTTGTGTGTGTTTCGCTTCGTAACTTTTCCTGTCTGCTCAGTCTGAGTCCGAAAATTGATTTAATTCGAAAAGTAACCCTCAAGATTTCGCGATTTAGCGAGGTAGAAGTCGCGGTTTTTTGCACACGGCGGCCTTTCGAAGACATCTTTCAATTCCACTCAACAAAACATGGGGTTAGGAGACATTAGACACACCCTTTAAATTCTGTACAAGTTTCATTT